>JAOYMZ010066242.1:0-12574 GCA_025802335.1 Pinguicula primuliflora
TGCGCCGCTGTTTATGTAGTCGCGCCACGTACAGACGGCGCCCGTGGCGTCCCCGCCGATCACGCATCCATCGCTCAAACCTCCCCACGACTTTGCGAACAATCTACAGCAAAGTCGTTTCCCCAGAGCGATCATACCATCTGATCGTGACGTCCTCGCAATTACTGTTCCCTCCGCGCAGCCCTGGCAGCAGCGCGGGCCTCTCGAGACTGGTTCTGCTCCTCACGACTCGGCCCAGGCGGCCCGAACGCCCTCTCGTTGACAGCTTGGTGGATGTTATCCCAAATCCCGGGATCGCGCATGCCGGACGGGGGATTCGTCATGTAATGGCCCATTGCTGGGATGTAGAGGGCCTGACGACCTCTCCCTCTAACCGCTGCCACATCGCACCGCAAAGTAGGGAGGACTGTGGTGGCCTGCGACCCAGTTCCTGCCCGCGCCGACACTTCCTTGTGGTTTTCCCGAACCCATCTCTTTCGATCTGATGGAGAGACCACAACCATCTCAGCTCCAATAATACTCCTGATGGGGTTTGGCACGATCGTATGGTACCTGCTGGAGGGAGCCACTGGAGTTGTCTCCCGGAGCGGAGAGGCGGCCATTGGAGTTGTCCCCCTAAGCAAAGACGCAGCCATGCTACTCCTTGGAGACAGGCTTGTTAGTGGCGACATACTCGGGTTTGACGGCGCACCAGCATCGCTGCCTCCACCTATAGTGACCCCGGATCCTTGGTACCCGCAACGGATCAGCATTTCCTTCGCAGCGTTCGCTGGCCTAGGGAAAGAAGGCCAGTTCCACTGCATAGCCCTCACTGCAAGCGGGAGGGCGAAATGGTCGATCTGCTCATTGGGATCCACCCCTTGCAACCCAAAAGCTCGAGACAAGGTAAGGGCTGTACGAGCTGTCATCGGAAGTCCCTGGAAATGGACCAGGAGTCCTCCACCAAAACGGGAGAAGCACTCCTTCCTTGCGATCAGGAAGTTGCCTTGCTGCCGCAAAGATCTGTTAGTGTGTTCCCACCCTGGGACAGAGAGCAACTTCTCGCCCTGTTGACCACGCTTCTTAGAGACCCCAATGTATTCGCCGTTCGGGCACCCGATTTCTGGCATCATGGCCGTCAGCAAGAGCACTCGTACTCTTTCAAAGGCCTCTGCTTGCGTAGGACCCTGATTCCAGTCGCAGAATCGCAACTCGAAGCTCGTAGGCAACCTTACAAGCGTTGTGTCGCCAACCCCTGCTGAGGCGATCTGCCCACCATTAGGCCCATGTGTCTCGTAAAGAGATCGTAAGGTTTCTCCAACATGCGATCGCAAGGTTGTCCACATGATGAACAAGCACAAGTAACCACATTCCCAACCCATCGGTTGTTGCGCATATGGCGGGGCGATCGTCACGAATCGGTAGGGTCGCCCTATGTCCCTCATGAGGTTTCGGACTGCGAGGGCAGCGGCTTTGGCGCGTTTCTCTCGGTTGGCCGAAATTGTGTCGATATACACAAGTACGTTCGCCAACCGATCTAAGATGATCGCGCCCCAGTGGTTGTTGAAGTGCACGAAGGAGGCGAAGTATCGTCGGTCCCGCATGCGTCCCCAGAGATTCTTTGCGCCGCCGGCTCCCAACTCAAACGTAGTCGGTCCGTCCAAGTATTCGGTTCCCTCGGGCCAGCCACGTTCCGATCGGAAGGTTGCGGTCTTGATGGGGTAGTTGGCGACTATAGGGAAGGGCGGGAAGGCAAAGACGTTTTCGAAGCCGTAGCTCATCACAATGAGGGCGGACTCCATGCTGAAGCTCGTCATCCAGTCGCTAGAGATAAGGGTGTGTACTAGCCGGGCGAGGTCAACGCAATGGTTCTTCCAGGTTACTCCCATGTACGTAGTCTCCTCGGAGGCTGCTTGCCCAGGCGCATTGTTTTCGATCCAGCGACCCCATGGGGTTGGACCTTTCAGAGAGCCCCAGACGTGCTGCGCAGGTTTGGCCTCGTCTGCATCAACAACGCCATTCTGGGAGCCCGTTGGCCCTTCATAGGATCGCTTATACGCAAAGGGAGGTTGCTGTCTCATCAGGTCGGTGATACCAACCATGTTGGTTTCATCGTACGTTCGCAGCGTTCCTGGTGCGTCCGCATCGCTGACGACTCCCGGGAGAGAGAAAGCGGTGATCGTGCGCTTCTGAGCTGTCTGACGCGACATGTTGTTCGAGAGTAGAGAACGATCGGATGGTGTATATGCGTGCAAGGTGTTCGTAGTAGAAAGGAAGGGAAGTAGGAAAAAGGGTGTGCGCAAACTTGTGATCTCCGGAGGGTGTGCGAAGGCGAAAAAGGTTGAGAGGATCCAGGCGATCTCTTGGCCCTCTTATGTTCTCAAGACCTGGGTTCCTTCATCCGAGTTCAACAGACTCGATCACCTGTTCCGGTCGCTGCCTTGCGCAGGGACCGCAAACGCGCAAGCCTGTTCAAACAAACGGTGAGCGCGCAAAGAGGCTTTACACAGCTTTTGCACCTTAACTAGGTGTGCTTTCTGTGTCTAGGCCCTCTGTTTGTTCACCGGCTTCGTCTTAACTCTTCCTAGTGGCGTCAGTTACTGAACTTGCACCGCCTGCGCTCACCGATCCAGCTGCGTTTGCTTGGTTCTTATAACCTCGCACCTGTGGCCTCCTCTTCCTCTCGCAGTCTTCACTCCTTGCAACCTTCTGATCGCGCATTCGTTCACCTAGTCTCTTCTCAACGCCCTCTTCTTCCTCACTATGGCGCCCTCTGGAGTTGAGCGACGCGTTGACGATCCTCGCCAGCTTTCGCGAGCCCAGTTGCCTGACATTCTGGAGGGTATACTCGCTGCAACTGTCGATGCGAACAAGTTCACCAACTATTCGTCTTCAACTTGGCGGTCTCGTGGGTTCCGTCGCGATGAGACTCATCCGGTGGACGCCGAAAGCGAGGGTCCTCACTGGCCCAGACAGGTTGACGTTGTATGTCCTCTGTTTCCTTAGTAACCTTCTGATCGCTAAGAGATCTTTCGCCAGTTCAACCGATATTTGCAGCTGCACCTCGTAGCTGGCGCAGCGCTCGACCGGGTGGGGTTCCCTCAGTACATCGAACTTTCCTTCAAGACTCCAGGCGCAACTCTTCCGAAGCATCTAGTCGCGGGCTTCTTTCGAGAGGCTTTCCAAGTGAACGATCGCGTGCTTCAGGAGGGTATCGAGAAGCACGGCAACGCTAGGCCTCGTCGAGTGTTCATTAACGCGGAGATCGCTCATCCCTTAGGCAGCTTCTTTTACGCGCTCGCTGCCAACCGTCCGGAGCGGGCGAAAGCGCTGGTCATCTCTCTCTTCGGCGCCGAGAACCCTCTTCCATGCAGTGACTGCATGAAGACTTATATGAACACAGTTTCCATGACGAACGACCATCTCATGTCGCCGTACTGGGGCTGTATTTCCATCAAGGGATACATGTCAGGTCAGTGTTCGAACTGTTGCCACGGTGCAAAGGCTGCCTGTGACTGGACTCGTGTTCCTGGGTATCAGTGGTCGCCTTCGGAGGTTGGCGTAACTGAGTTTGAGGCGTTCCGGGGTCGGAACTTCGTCGCAGGTTCTACCGCTGGGCATGGAGCGGTATACAACCGGATGCAGTCCTACGACATGGCTCCTCGGGTGCCCTGCAAGTTCTTCACTTGGGCGCCTCCTCTGCCTCCTGACTATCTTCAACGCGCTGCTGAAGCTGTCCAGAAGCTTGCCCAAGAAAGGGCAAAAGCGGCGGCTTCTGAAAACAAAGGTTCTGGCTCTGAATGGGGTAGTCCTACTCCTTCGGCTTTGAGTTCCCAGTTCTCGGAGATGAGCATCTCTCGCAGCTCGGTTCGGGGCGAGTTAATGGACCTTGATTCGCCACGGGGGGGGTCGACAACTAGCAGTCTGTCCCGCCGATAGGAGGAGATCGTTTGGTTCCCGTATATGACAGGAATACACAAAATGAAAATATCGTACTGAAATGAATGTGTGTCGCACGTTGTGGGCGTTGCGCTGGGGTGTGGTGGTCTCCTCCCCACGAGCTTCCATCTTCAGGCGGAAACTCGTCCACCCTACCACCCAGCTCCACGCCATTGTCACGAGTTACAAACTCGCAAGCTCATCCGATCGCTCGGATTCAGATGTGGATGAAGCGTCAGAAATCCTCTCGTAGGCTTCACGTCCCCCTTCGAGTCGGAGGTCGTCGATGGAGGGCAATTCCACCACTAGTCTTTGGCGCGTGCCGCTCTGTGCAGGTTCCGGGGTTCCTGATGTTGCCCTTGCCTGGGATTCTTCCTCTGGCGAGTACCACCATCCGATCGTGTCCTTCACATATCGTCGAATTCGTTGTCCAGGGAAGCTGCCTCTCACTTGGACGCCTGCTAGCGTTTCGATCTTGTAGGCTTTCCCTTGGCCATTGATGTCCTGGGCACATCGGAACGGACCTGTCCATCTGGGCTGGAACTTCATAGATCGGGACATATTGACCTTCCTTAGCTCATCGTAGACAAGGACAAGATCACCAGCTCGCACAGGGGTCTTGCGCAACCTGTTGATGTTCTCTTTGTCTCGCCTGTCCGCGAGTTTCGCCCGGAACTTCTCTACTCGATCAATCGCAGTGTTGATATCCTCTGACCGTCTTTCGAGGACCCGGACGCGGCTTCGTAGCAGCTGATCGTGTGTTTTGATGGCATCCCAGTTGATAACCCTCCAGACGGGCACCTCTACCTCTAAAGGTAAGACTGGCTCCCATCCGTAGACGAGGAAGAACGGGGACATCCCATGAGAGTGGCGGATGGAGGTCCTTTCAGCGAGCAGGACTAACTCTAGCAAGGAAAGGCGGCTTTGTGAGTCCTTTTGTGTCCTTGCCCTCTCGTGCTGGAGTTTTCCGTAGGCTTGAGCAATGTTGAAGTGGCCTGCCTCGTTGATCCCGTTCGCCTTTGGGTTGTACGCTGAGGTCGCGATAACCTTACAGCCGATCTCTTCCATCGAGGCTTGCAGGTCTCCGCGAAACTCAGTGCCATTGTCCACCACGAGAGTCCTGATGACGCCGAACCTTGCGATCAGACTCCAGATAAAGTCGATCACTACATTTGATGAGATCTTCCGCAGTGGTTTCACCTCTACCCATCCGGTCAAGTCGCACCTTGCCTCCAGCAGGTACCTTTTTCCACCTGGAAGGGCAACATGTTGCGTGTCGAGGTGAACCTTTTGCATCGGCATGCCTGGGACCGTGTGCTGGGCTGGGTCAAGAGGGCGTCGAGTGTCATACAACTGACAGTCAGGGCAGCTCCTAATCGCGTCGTCGATCATGTCCCAAAGGCCGTTCCAGTGGTATCTAAGGCGAATCCATTGGAAGCAGACTTCGACACCCTTATGCCCGAGTGTCTGGTGGGTTTGGGAGATAATCCGCTTCTTCCTGGCTGTGTCTGTGATCACCAAGGCGTACTCTGGTCGTCGGGCAGTCGGTTTGAGCCATAGAGAGCCGTCCTGGACTTGGAATCTCAAGGCTTTCTTCTTGAACGCTCGCTTCTCCTTTTGGGTCATGCTTTCTCTAGGCAGCGTGAAGTCGCTCAGCCACTTCGCGATGTCAGCGTAGCCGCGAGCTTCTTCCCTTGAAGCCTCATCGTCAAAGTGCACCAGGTTGAGCTGGGCGTCGATGAAAGCCTCCACGTCCCCTTCAAGGTCCTGAAGCTTCTGATCACTTGGTCCTGCAACCTTTCGTGATAGCCCGTCGGCTACATTGTATTTCCCAGGCACGTGTCGGACGGTGAAGTCGAAGAGCATGATGTACCCAAGCCACCTGACGACATGGGCTCCAGGAATGTCCCGGACCGCACCCTTCAACTGGTCGACAAGAACTTGCGCGTCTGTCTCCAGAAAGAAATGAATCCCAAAGAGGTAACTCCGTAACCTTCTGATCGCATGGAGTGCTCCTTTGCATTCCCTCTTTGTCGCGTCGTACACTCTTTCTGCGTCGGACCAAGTGCCACTTTCATACCTCACAGGGTGGCGCTTCTCACGAACCAACTGCATAAGTACTGCGCCCCATCCGTCCAGGCTGGCATCAACTGTGAGGATAACCTCCCCAGCCCCTTCTGTCACATCCAGAGTGACTAGTAAGGGTGCGTTCGTAAGCTTTTCCTTAAGCGCATCCATGGCTGCTTGCTGGGTCTCGCCCCATTCCCACGGTTGGTTCTTGCGCAGAAGATTCGTCAATGGTAACGCGATGCTGGCATAGTGATGGATCCATTGCCTATAGAAGGAGGCTGTCCCAGCGAAAGACCTGACATCCCCGACGTTGCGGCAGGGTGGCCATTCTGTGATCTTTAAGATCTTCGCTTCCCCTGGCTTCCTACCATCTGTGCCGCATAGGTAGCCCACGATCACGGCGGAGGTCTGACAGAATTGGGACTTCGCTCCTGAGATTGTGCACCCAGCCAATTCCACGTTGACGAGGACCTTATCGAGATTCCGCAGATGTTGCAGGATAAACCTTCTGATCCCTTGGTCTGTCTCTTCCTCGTCGTAAGTGGAGGTCGGCCCGCGGACAGTGATGTCGTCTAGGAATGGTTCGGCTACCTGTGGGACTAGGTCGAATAACATTCTCCCCATGATGCGGCAGAACTGGGCAACTGAGTTCGTAGCTCCTTGAGGCAGCGTGCACATACGCAGTAGCCCAATTGGAGTCATGAACGTCGTTAGATCCCGACTCCTCGCGTCGAGAGGGATCTGGTCATACCCCGAGAATAAGTCAAGGAGCGAGAGCATCTTGTCCATGGCCACGTTTTCAGCAAAACGATCAGCTCCTGGTGGACTAAAGGCGTCTCTCTTAGTCACTGCATTGATCTTTGTCGCTGAATTGATCAAGCGCAACCCTCCGTCCTTCTTCTGGACTAAGAACCACGGATTTCGGTACGAAGCCTGGCTTTCTTCCAAGACCTTGTTCTCCAGCCGAGTTTTCAACAAGTGGACAACCTTGCTTTCGAGTCCTCTGGGGACTGGGATCGAGTTCGACTGCCAAGCCTTGTGTTCGACTACATCAAGCATTTGGGGAGGGGCCACTGATGGGTGTAGCGAGCCGATCTCATCCCACGTCCAGGAAAGAGCAGCTTCCCGGTTGTGAAGGATCTGTTTGAGTACCTCCGTCTCTCTGATCGTAAGGTTCTCTCTGCATCCCTCCAGGAGTTTCGCCCATCGGTCCTCTGTGAGTCGCGAGCCTTTCTCGATGGTTGAGAATTTTGGGGTGATCCAGTCCGCGAACGGCGAACCTTCCTCCAACTTGTCTTTAACTTCCTCCCATCTCTCTTTCTTCCAGTTGTAGCTCCCAGCTGGAACTTGCCCTTCGCCTGGAGGGCCGTCTAGCGGATGCACTTTGATGCCTTTGCGCTTGAACATTGTGTACGAGTAGAGGAATCTCCGTTTTGTGCGTTTCCTCTCGTGTTCTCTCCATCGAGTTCGTGACTTCTCTCTCTTTGCTGCCTCGAGAACATCCTTGAGTTCAACCATCTGATCGTTCACACATGTCTGGTATAGCATCAAAGTAACCGCTAGAGCCTCATCCTAGCAGAGCGGCCAGGACTCCACATCGTCCGCTTCCCACTGGTCTTGAAGTCCGGGGAATTCGGTAGGTTCAGTAATGTCCACGCCATTGTCACACTGCCTGGGACTGTTTGGCGCCCACCGTTCCAAGTCCAAAACGGTACGATCGGAAGTTTCCATCTCAATCTCAGATGTATTTCCGTGGTTGTCGCCGGACAGTCTGGCCAGGTATTGGCGGTGTGTTGCTTCCAAGGGGGCCTGTTCGTCGGAAAGTTGGAGCTGGTAATGGCGGTGTGTTGCTTCCAAGGTGGCCTGTTCGTCGTCCTCGTGGTTTCTAGACTGGGAGGGACGTGCTGTCTCGTGGAATCGCAAGGAATACACATGAGGAGCCCTTGAGACTGGGTATGTTTGCATCGTTCCGCTGACCCTGACTCTTACCCGCACTCCTCCTTCGCAAAGGATAGTTGAATGCATTCCTCGGCTATCATATTCGAACGACAGCTTCGTTGAGTGGAAGAAAGGCATTCCAAGCAGCAAAGGTACTCCGTCATCCCGTCCTTGGCCGATGTAGATCGTCTGCTCCGTCGAATGCTCACCGATGAATAGCCTCAGGCGAGTAATCCCCATCAGAGTTACGGTATGCCCTGAGTATGACGTTGAAGACGACGCCTTCTTGCTAATCCATCTGATCCCAAGCTTTCTGGCCACGAGCTCTGACATGATCGAACCTTCCGCTCCACAATCGATGATAGCTTCTACAGGCTCACCAGCTGGCTCGCCCACTCGGACAACTAGCAAGGGCAGGGATTGGATGCCGCGCTCCACGAGTTCTACCTCCCCAGGCTCTCGAGTCACCAAGTTCACCCGAGCGGTACCTGATCGCTTGGTACTCGACCTGATAGAGGTGTCTTTTGTCGTTGAAGTGCTCCGCGTGGGAAGCTGGTCTTGCAGCGTCAAAGAGGTGCGAGGGTATCCTGCCATTGCGCCTGCCATTGCAAGGTCGTTCAAGACAAGGTCATCATAGTCCGAGTCTCTCTTTGCTGTCCTTATGCCAGAGATCATATTCACTCGTGCTGAGTGTTGTCCTTTCGTTGAGCGGGAAGAGCGGCGTGCTTCGTTGGTTTCCTCTGCGTCGGCTCGTGGAACCGAATCGTGATCAGATTCGACGTTCAGGATAGGAACTTCCGATGGAATTTCGACCCTTTTTACGCCTTCGAGCTGATCAGAGAGCGCAACAACAGCGTACCTAGCCACCTCCGGGTTCAGTGACCCGAGGTCTCCCAGGGTCAAAGAAATTTTCTTCCCTGCGAGTGCCGCAGCAATCTTTGTCTTCATCTCGTCTGTTCTCTGTCCTTGCGATCTCTTGGTTCCCGGCACAGCACGAGGGACTTCGGCGGCGCTGCTGTCGCTGTCGCTGTCCTCGGCTTCAACACGACGTCTCTTGTGCTCAACACCGTTGACCTTCAAGTCTGTCTGGTTGACTCGGAAATCTTCAGCGTCGACTTCGCTGTCCTCTTCGAACTGGAGGAAGCTGATTCCCACCCTTGTCGGCGGAGGCTGGTCCAACTTGGTGGGAAGCATCCAAGTGCGCGGGAGGTTATCGATGAACCTCCCCATCTCCTGTCGTTCTTCGTCTGTCTCGTTCTTGTTGCAAAGCATTCCATTGCGTTCAAGCACCAATGCCTGATCGCATGGTTCTGATCCAGGAAAATGCTTCGCATACCGAGTCCAAAGGGCGCGGAGCCCCATTGTGCGGTGGTGTTTCTGGACCATCGTCGGCGGAACCATGCGCTTTTCTTTTGCGATTGGGAAATTGACATACAGTGCACCAGCAACGTGGTCATAGTACCCAAAGCCTGCCGATCGGTCGTCTTCGTTGACTGAGCATTCGCCTGCGTAGTGATCCGCGCTTGAACAGTACCAGCATCGGTTCGGTCTCTGTTCCCTGAAGCCCTTGTTGACGTTGATAGAGAAACCTGGGTCGCTCTCGTCGTCTGAGTCGCTCGAGTGGTCGTTCACTATGAGATTCAATCCCTTGGCCTTGCGGGCTTCATTGTAGACCTCCATTTTCGTCGCAAGCTTGTGCGCCTTCTTGAGATCGTGCAATTCTCGCCCCTGGGCTCTGACCGACAATGTTAACTCCTCCATCTGCCGGGTGATCTTGCTGAGGTGGTCGTCCTGCTTGTCCACTCTTGAATGAACCAGAACCTCGTGATCAGATGGGTAGTCGTGGGAACTTCGCGTTGTCGAGTGCGTGGGCTTCAGGATAGTCGGTGCAGCGTTTCCCTCCTTGGGATCAAAGAGGCGGGGATGCCTTTCCGATCGGTTCGAGGTCGTTAGCATGCTACTGAGTCGCCTCGCCTCAATATCTTCGAGCCCTTGGCGCTCTGAAAGATACTGTCGGACATAATGGAGTAAGTGTTTATACTGAGATTGCTTCATATCCTTCAACGTGATGGCGGTGATCCGGAGGATGCCTTGGAGGACACTTATCGGGAGGCTGTTCACGAGAGCTGGGGACTGGTCCCGTCGAACTGCCCAGTTTTTGAACATGCGACGACAAAGACTCTCGTGTCTTCCTAGGTGCCGCACGATCGCATGGATGCTGTCTTCGAGGCACACCCTGTTGAGTCGATCGAGCCGCTCTTCTAAGGAATCGCTCTGATCCTCGTCGTCGGCTCGATAAAGAGCTCGCAGGTATTCCTTGATTTGTCCCCAGTCTCCTGTCCTCAGAATATCTCTGCAGTCTCGTTTGATATCTGGGGCCAGGTAGAAACCGATGAGCTTTGGCCTGACGGCTGCTTCATATCCTCCAAGCTCTGCTGCAGTCTCGAATTCGCTTAAAAAGCTAGAGACGTCGAAGCCCTCAAACTTCTCAACAGCCAGCTCCTGCGGGTTCGACCTCGGGGTCCACATAGGTCTCAGTCTGTATTCCGGGTCTGGTTCGACACTGCTTGACCTTGGCGTGAGTTTGTCTGGGAAAGTCGACTGATCGCTTGGTTCCAAAAAGGGTGCTCGGTCCCTCAATGGCTGGCCCCGGAGCGGAGGTTCGATGTCATCGTGGAGTTGGTCGTCAATCTTCGTCCGCCCCCAATATGGGTTATCAGCCTCGTCGTAGTTACCGCTGGGTTGGACGATGGTCGGCACCGCAGCTGCGACTGAATCGTCCGAGTCCGGCAAAGAGTCAACGGCGCGATCCCTTGGTTCCGTCCATTGTCGTCCTCCTTCTTTCCAAGGTTCGGCAGATAGCCCGGCTGACACATCAGGTTGAAGGCTGCTGTTGGCTTTCCCAACTGAGGGTCCGGTAGCAGGAGCAGTCCCGTGGGCCAGCCCTTTTCCTTTGTCTTTCTTTGGTTGCGATTTGGAGGACATCATGCCAGCCGAAGAGATAGATTGCAGAGAGCTGTGGCGAGGCAGAACTGTCGATGCGATGAACACGATCCTTCGCGATGGCTTCGCTTCAAGCCGGAGATTGTCTTGTCAATGAAAATTTTCAAGACAACCTTCCGATCACTTGATGGACCTTGTGTTCGCGTAATGGCTGACCACAATTCGTTGCGGTGAGAGTGCCTGCGCAATCTCGTTGCTGTGATACCAGCGGCCAGCCCTGGTCAGTCGTAGCAGCAAAGCGGACCAACCTTACTAGTTACAGCAATTAAGCGTACTAGCCCCTGGAACTGAAAATTCAGCTTCAGGTGGGAATCTCGGCTGCTTCCGCAACGGAGATTCGTGTTGTTCGGAGACCGAGGTGGTCTCCTGACTCTGGCTTCCTGAAGGTTCCTGGCGCGGCAGGAGGATGTCCCCCAGGACTCTCAGTCTTTTCGTAGAGCAAATTGGTTCGTCAATGCAGCCGAAAGGTGCGATCCCTCATTCCAAAGCATGCGATCAGACGGTTGGCCATACCTGATCGATGGTTTGAAGGGTTATAAAGACTGCCCGGGCGGAATCACCATTTGAGTTGACAGGCGACAGGACAGAACGGGACGACACTAGTCGGTTGACTGCGAAGGCGATTTGTGACCAATTGAACTGCTAGAAAGACTTAAGACTAGAGTCCTTATCTGATCGTATGGTTGTGATGAGTGTGATCAAACGTCATTTCCAAGAAGAAAATACAGTAAAAGAATGGGCCATGGTTTTCTACGAACAGCGGCTGCGCCGCTGTTTATGTAGTCGCGCCACGTACAGACGGCGCCCGTGGCGTCCCCGCCGATCACGCATCCATCGCTCACTATCCTTATGCTAGAGATTATATTTACTTATGCTAAGTGTTATCTTTTCGTTAAGTAGGAAAAGCAGCGTGCTTTATTAGTTTCCTCTGCGTTAGCTTATAGAACTGAATTATAATTAGATTTGATATTTAGGATAAGAACTTCTAATAGAATTTCAACCCTTTTTACGCCTTTAAGCTAATTAGAGAGCGTAATAATAGCATACCTAGCTACCTTTGGGTTTAGTGACCTAAGGTCTCCTAGGGTTAAAGAAATTTTCTTCCCTGCGAGTGCTATAGTAATCTTTATCTTTATCTTATTTATTCTCTATTCTTGCGATCTCTTGGTTCCTGGCATAGTATAAGGGACTTCGGCGGCGCTATTATTGCTGTTGCTGTCCTTAGCTTTAATACGATGTCTCTTATGCTTAATACTATTAACCTTTAAGTCTATCTAGTTAATTTGGAAATCTTTAGTGTTAATTTTGCTATCCTTTTTAAACTAGAGGAAGCTAATTCCTACCTTTTTTAGCAGAGGCTGGTCTAACTTAGTAGGAAGCATCTAAGTGCGCAGGAGGTTATTAATAAACCTCCCTATCTCCTATTGTTCTTTATCTATCTTATTCTTATTGTAAAGCATTCTATTGCGTTTAAGCATTAATGCCTAATTGTATGGTTCTAATCTAGGAAAATGCTTTATATACTAAGTCTAAAGGGCGCGGAGCCCTATTGTGCAGTGGTGTTTCTAGACTATTATTAGCAGAACCATATGCTTTTCTTTTGCGATTAGGAAATTAACATATAGTGCATTAGTAATATAGTTAT
>JAOYMZ010066253.1:0-12573 GCA_025802335.1 Pinguicula primuliflora
GCAGAAGCAGAAGCAGATTTTACAAACACTCCAAAAAATAAAACAGCAGTGCAACCGCCATAAGCAATTTGCAAAAACTATTGCAAACACACACTTAGTCTCCACTTCACGATTGTCTCAGATTTCAGTTGATACAGCTTTTGTTGCAACTAAAAAATCTCCTATCTCAACTATTTGCTATGTATTTAGTACACAATTAACGTATACGGTCACCAAGTTTTGTAGTCCACACTTTAGGCCAAACCAAAAATTCATTATATCAATTTTTTTGACTTGACAATTGACAAGAAGTTTTGTGGATAGTATACCTAGAAATAGTCTACTTATTAAAAAAAACAAAAAATAATCTTATTACTCTTCACCAAGAGGTCGTCTGACTAAATCGATGATAACCGGACGAAATCCAAGTGGTGTTATATAATATTAGTGAATTGTCCGTGGTTGAAGTCACGTGCGATATTATGGTGTAAAGAAAATTAGTACGTTAAAGCAGCAGGTATCGAAAAAGTTTGATTAATACGAAAACCAATTGTTAATTTATACGAATACACATGTAAAGATTGGCGTCGCGAATGAGCATGTTCATAACAATTATCCATACCAAAGATTTTCAAATCAAAAATTGAAGTCATACTCCCAATAGGTAGAAGTTGGCCTTCCTATACGCATGAATTTGTAGTAGTCCGAAAAAGTTGTCAATCAAAATTCAAACATGAGCAAACTTAATGTGGACAGGAGTAGAAAAGGCAACACACCATGCAATGGCCTATGTATGCCATAAGAGAAAAACGATCAAGAACTGAGTATATAATTTAACAATAGATTAGGTTATAAATGTCAAAATTCAATGGTGAATGAACAATAAGAAAATCAAATATATTGTAGCATGAGAACGTTTCAACATACAATTAGAAGACATAATGCAAATGTATGTTATGTAGCTTACAACTAAAGGAGTGAAGAACATAATACTTGACATTAAAAATTCTTCAATCTCCTACACATGTGCATCTAATCCGTGTGTTGTTCATATACCATGACCTACTTTATGAAACAGATAAATGGGGAGAAAGAATGTCAAGTTTCTTCTGTTACATGAACTGCACTTACAACTGGATGTCTAAAATTGCATTCCTCTCATTCGGCGGCAAAAAAACAAATTGTCCATTTTTTTGCAACAAAATGTAACAGTTATCGATGCAACCATCAAGCAAAATGTAACAATTATCGATTCAACCATCAAGCAAAATGATGTCACTGCTTTGGCCCACATTCTGAGAGCAACATATCATATCTACCAACCTGTTTTTGGTCCCGTTTTGATGTCTCATGCTCCTACTTTTTTTGATAGGTCTTTGCATCTAATGAAAAAAAAAAACTGTAATCCGATTAGGTATTACAAGTGTTGGGTGAAACTTTAACCAGAGACCTGGTCAACGAGCCCACCTTTATGAAATAAGAAAGTGGGATTCTTTTTTATGAACTTTAATGCCTAAAGCCTAAACGAGTTCACTTCTTTTTCTATATATATTTTTTTTCATTATAAGGAAAAAAAACTGAAAAACAAACGGGTGGGAGATATAAGTAGTCAGTCTCCCTACCGGAGATCAAAGAGCCATCTTGTGGGATTGTTGGGAGAAATGTTGGTATCTGGAGTAAAGCACCCATAGGCAATATTGCTGCTGTATTCCTTCAAGTGTAGGATTGGAGAAGAAAACCTGCGTGGCACATGTGGGATAGCTGATTTGGCTAGCAAGCAGTGGTGGACCTTAATGGGCGGGAGGCGCACCCATAAATTTTTTTATACTTATATATACATCTCGTCGCACTTCTTATTTTAACCACATGATACTTTTGGAAACACACCCCTATGTGAAGCGGATCCCCTGCTTAGACCAAGAGCGGACCTAACCACGGCGGGCCCGGGCGGTAGCCCGGGACCAATTTTGGCGAGCCCACGGATTTTTAAGGCCAGTCATGGATCGATTTTGATATTTCTAAGGTCCAGCCTGGGATAAATATCATTCCTAGGTCCAGCCCGGGATAAATATCATTCCTAGATCCAGCCCGAGATAAATATAATTCCTAGGTCCGCCCTTGGCCTAAACCCTAACAAGTCAGCAAATGTGTTGTCCTGTCTACTAACATCAAACATGGGAGAAGTGATTCTCTTGAACTGTGTCTTGAAAGATTCTTTTTTTGTTGTCTTGAAAGATTTTGAATTAGTTGACTATCCACAACAGCGATGATATACGTACGAGCTCTCTATTTATGTAGGTTATGGATAATGCAAAGCATTTTGAATTATGAAATAAGATGCATCATTTCAAGAACAAAATTCTACGTCTACCAAATATTGGGTCACGCACAATTTTTCAGTCATTCCCACTAGATGAATTAAAATGTAATATGTTGAACTCATCTCGATACATCTTGAAATAAGTTCAAAATCTGACCAACATTATCTTTGTACTATAATTTCGAAACTGATATTTTAATATCCACCACAAAAAAATATATGAAAAAACTTAGTACTGAATTTTTCGATACATAAACCATTAATGTTTTCAGTGAAACCATATTCCACTCCCTTCTTCTGTCACCTATGGTGGCACAAGTAGAATTCGTCGTACATTCTTTAAAGACATCCAAAATTGAGCTGTATAACTTGTTTTAGACAAAAAAATTTAAGAACGGTATATAATTAAACGGTCCGTACCCCTCAGTTTTTTGTCCTAAGTTTTTCCCTCAACTTCGCAAACATATTTAGGATTGTTCGTTGACGGAATCGGGCACATCGTTAGAATCCTTATACATAGAAGATCATATATTCATGTTTAGTTCCGATTCCGGCGACTTCGTCGCCGAAAATTTCTAAAACCCTATTTAGGACTACTTAACCCAAGAGAAATGTGAACCCTCCATTAAACGGTGATAACGTCGTCGGAACATCACCAAAACTTGAACATATGATCTTCTATGTATACGGATTCTAACAATGTGCCCAATTCCGTCAACGGACAATCCTAGATATATTTGCAGAGTTGAGGAAAAAATTGATGGCAAAAAACTAAGGGCAACGGAGCGTCACCTATATCATTTATGCATATAAATTGGCTTGTGGACCAAGTAAGATTCGGATGATCGGATCTAAGCCTGCAGTCATGGCTCAAAGGAATTGTTTATGTCTAATGGGCTTTGTTCAAGAAGGCGGTCGCATACAATGCTTAGACGCCGCCTATACGCTAGGATGTCACCTTTCACCTTGCCCGAATTTCTGCTTAAGCCCCATATAAGTCCGCTTAATCGGACGCCTAGGCCGTTTAGGTGCTGAGCGACCCCTAACCACCCTGTACCGCATTCCCTAACACTGCTAATGGGTAACAAACCTTAACCTCTTGAAATTTCATGTCCAAGAGGTACATAACCTCTTGAAAGTTCATGACCGCATTTTTAAGGGTACAATTTTTTTTAAAATAATAATAAGTGATATAATTATGTATAATCAATAGAATATGCACATATGCCATTATAATCGGGACTACACATGTTTTATTATTACATCATTTTACGTTTACAAATTCTATTGGTTAATGGTTATACATAATTATGTAAACCAAAATTATGTACACATATAATTATTTTAATTTATTTTAGGTTGCAAAAATGTCATAACAAAAATTCATGACCAATTTTGGGATTGTCTCATACCACAATTTCTAAACTAGTCTTATATTTTTATTTCATTGATCCGAACTGTACGTAGCAGCCATGTTTTCATTATAAAAATAAAAGCAATTAGAAAAATTCATTCCAAATATTTTCATATCATCAATCATTCCCACTATCCGAGAAAGTGATGTGCGCTCCCTAAGCGGTCAGGGTCTGCCTAGTGCTTAGACGGCCAAAGCTCCCCTGAGCGGGTGCTTAGATTGTATTCGGGCAGGGCAGATATTGGAATATGTCTTATACCAATTAGAGAAGCAATTATCAACCAACTTAAATAGGAATATGGTGCTATAATATATCACCTTAGGCTCAAGATATTTATGAGAGTAACCAACATCCACCTATTTAAATTGGCCAACACCTGCGCACCTGCGCACACGAAGCTCAATCCTAGAGAGAGACGAGTCGATATTCTAATATGGTATCAGAGCGCGGGAGTGGGCGGTCTGAGGCCCGACTTTGTTCCCGGAGGAGATTCCAGAGTGTTTTACCCATGGGTGAAGGGCCCATGGAAGTTTGGCCCAATGTGGGGCATTGTTATCCAAGTCGAACAGGATTTACTTAGTTGGACTTGAGGGGGAGTATTGATATATGTCACATACCGATTAGAGAAACGATTATCAACCAACTTAAATAGGAATGTGATGCTACAACCTATCACCTTGGGCTCAAGATTTTATTGAGAGTAACTCACATCCATTTATTTAAGTTGATCTACATCTGCGCACACGAGGCCCGAGCCTCAAGAGAGACGGGTCGATTTTGTAATAACGGAGGACGAACGCCCAACGCTTAAACGGCTAGGCGACCGACCAGCACCTAAACGGCTAGGCGACCGATCAGCGCCTAAATTATTTCTCATCCTAAACGGCTATGTTTGACAAGGCTGCGGTCGCCTAGCCTTCTCAAACATAGATTATTTCTCATCCGACCATGCAAAATCTTAGATATGGTAATCACCAAGTCTTGCTCCGTCTGAGTATGGGTATAAGTCAGATCAATTTGAAAATGTCACTTATGCACCAAGAGTAGCAATCCTGCTCCAATTAATGTATCTACACGCATGTTAATAAATTCATAGTCATATAGTGTAGCAATTAGAGTAAATAGAATTTTGTTATATATCTTTGTCACACTTAAATATCCCGTTATAGCATAATCGGAACAAATAGAGCAATCAACACAACAGCGACCCATCGTGGTTATCCAGGAAGAGAATTGATACTCCAACTATCCTGCAGTAAACACAACATCTATGGTTCTATTCATGTCTGATGGTAAGAGCGCGACTATACGTGGTAAATACGGATAACGTAGTCAGGCCCTCAACTATAAACAGAGTTTTGTTAAGCTATTAACACTAAACAGCCATAAAAGTTTTGTTATATATTTTTGTCATACTTAAATATCCTGTTATAACATAATCTGAACAAACACGACAATTGACACAACCACGACACATCGTGGTTACCCTGAAAGAGACATTCTTGCTCTAACTATCATTTAATAAGCACAACATCTGTAGTTCTATTCACGTCTGACGGTAAGAACGCGACTATACGTGGTAAACACGGATAATGTAGTCAGGCCATAAGCTATTAACAGAATTTTGTTAAACTATTAACACTAAATAACCACAAAAATTTTCTTATATATTTTTGTCATACTTAAATATCTCGTATTGCATATCAGAACAAATACAATAAACGACAAGACGCGACATATCGTGGTTATCCCGGAAGTGAAATTTGTGCTCCAACCATTCTAGAATAAGCACAACATTTGTGGTTCTATTCACGTCAGACGGTAAGTGCGCGACTATACGTGGTACACACAGATAACGCAGTCGAGCCCTAAACTATTAATACTAAACAACCAGAATTCGTTAATTACTCCATAATTCATAATTGTGTTATATAATCCATCCTTTTATACACTTTAAATTTGGTGTAACGCCTATCAAAATTGTGAGACACACAATGTATGATTGAATCATATTCAAGTCAAGTTGCTCTTACGGGAATGTAATAAAGTCTATATGTTTCCAATCTACTTAAAAATATTGTCTCAAATCCCACAAGTGCCTGAGCACCCGCTAAAAAGTTCGAAAAACTAAAAATCCACGTGCATGTTTGTCCATTCATACTCGTTTAGCGTGATAAGTAAAGTAATTAGAGTTTTATCATATATCTTACTCATACTTAAATATCTCGAATAGCATTGTCGGAATAAGCACATCAGTCGGCACAATCGCGACTCAGCGTGGTTAACCCGCAATAATCATTCGTACTCCAACTACATTGTATTAAACACATCATCTGTTGTTCTATTCACAACTGATGAAAAGAGCACAGTTATATGTGGTAAACCCAGATACCACAGTTGGGCAATAAACTATAGGGATTTTTCCCATATGCATTGTGCGACTATTCTTGGTGAATCCGGATACCTCAGTCGGACCTAAACCATAGGGATTTTTTTCCTATGTATTAACACAATGCGTCTTTTCATAGACTGCGCGTATAGTCTTTTCATGATCTGATTGTATTACGTCTTTTCATTAATAGAGTGAGTTTTTTCATATTCTGTTGTGATGTTGAACAGCTAGAACGATACAATTTTGATAATTCATATTTTTTTAGGTAGGAAAATGGGAGAAATACTCTCGCTCCTCCCCAGTATCTGAGAGTTTTACACTCCCGACTAATCTAGGGGCTTGCACCCAGCCCAAAGAACCTATGGATTAGGCTTGGCCAAGCATTTTTGCTGGGGCTTAAACTCGAGACCTCCTAGTCAGAAGTTCACCTAATTGCCACCAGACCAAGCTGTCTTGATTGATAATTCTTATTCCTATAAATAGATGCAACAGCAAAAAGAAACCCACTCCTCATTCATTCATAATATGGTTGTCAACGACGTTTTCTTCTCCAATTTTGTCCCCGCCAGAATAAGGCATACTATATTTTTATGTGCAGTTATCTTTATCCCGGAAGACGAACCAATAGCCTTCTACCAGTTATCCCCCACCACTTTTATCAGTGAAATGGTGTTGGTGTGTCTTCCGGGATAAAGTGCCCCTAATTGACTTTGCACACTCCCAAATTTGTTCGCTTCAACTCTTCTAGCAATCCCTATCATGGGATAGTAAAGGTTACTCTAAGGCCTCACAACAAACTTACTTCTTTTCTTGCAACCTTAAGGTCATCCAAACTCTTAGATAGTGACTTGGACTGCCGAATCATACTTGTGACACTCTTTTGACCCATATCATTACATATTTTTTATGCGTAATGATATCGTTATGTATATAACAAAATTTTGACACTATATGTTGAGTATCAAATCTTCCATTTCCAATAAATCAAATGAAGTTCACAAAATATGTCATCAAGTTCAAACAAAACATTTAATGATCCACGAATATGAACCCCTGCATAGTTCGTCATGGTCCCATATACGAAGAGTCGGTTCATCCTGACAGCCATGATGCCCCGACACTTAGAGTCATCTGTGTGCGTATTTTAGCAACTCTCGCATTTCATTGTCCCTCTCTAAGAGTCATGAGTATGAGTGTATTTGGATTTATTCCGCGACAATTGTACAGGCCGGGGCGGGGCAGAGTCGCCCAAAACTGCTCCATTCTCTGTAAAATCAGACCCAGACCAGTCCCGTCGCGGTGAAAAAAAATCTTCAAGTTCTAGCAGTCACCCAACTCAGCCCACATGACTTGATATGTAATATCGATTCATGTGTATAAGCACTTAAATTATCTATTCCACTTCCGATGTGGGATAAAGACAAAGTAATAACTTGAGGAAAGAAAAAACAGAGATGGTTTTGAGTAGGTCAGAGGTATGGGTTTGTGCCCAATTTGGACTCCGGAGTTATGTATTGGACGGTGAAGAAAAAACGAGAGGTGGCTTCCTTCTTTAAACAGAGGAAGGGTGTCCAATCTCAATTTGGGCTCCTTGAGAGTTATGTTTTGTCCGGTGAAGAAAGAACGATTGGTGCCTTCGTTGTTTGGTGTGGATTTGATGGAATTAAAAGTGGCAACTTGAAATATGAGGGGGCAGTCGCAAATGTAACCTTTTGAGAAATCTATTTTTGAAAAGTAACATTTAAAAAAAACTGCAAATGTAAACTTCATCTTTAAAAATAGATCAAAAATCGAATACATTTTAGTTTAGCATAATAAACGTTGATACAAAACCGTCAACTAACGTAATTACACCATTCCCACCATCCCCAACAACCGTTACGATTTTTTCAAAAGAGACATTCGTGCTCCAAATATACTGTAATCCATGGTTCAATCCATGTCTGAAGGTACGAGCTCAACTATACGTGGTTGTAAGGGACGGAAAATTCTTAATTTAAATTATGTTCGGACATTATTACCTAGTCTAATTTTGATTATTCATCTGATTTGGGCCGGGATTAAAAATACCAAACTGTTTGGCCCAATCACCAATCCCTAAACTAATGTGTTGGGCTGGGTCTCGAACTGTTTGGCCCAAGGAGCCACACCCATCTGTCTTGGCCCAAATTGTTGTCTGCACGAACGCAGAGGGGGAGGGCGAGATCTTCTCCTTCGTACGGAAGGGGTAGTTTTGGGAATAAGCTAGAGTATAAGATAGGGTGCGATTGATTGTTAGGGTTAGAGGAAATACGGCGAGAAGTAGGAGGCGACAAGAAGGAAATCTGAAATTGGTTGGTGATGGTTCTGGTCTGTGCTGCTTGTGGCGAGGGAGGGGCGTCGCTGGAGAAGCTCATTTCACCTGTTGCCGTGTAGCATCTTCAGCAAACGAATGGAAAATGAGGCGGAAAACCTGCCTTCCTGGCATAACCTCAAAACCAGCAGCGATTATGATTCGTACGGGATAGGGGGAAATTCTTGTTGATTATGTGCGTTACTGTTGAAACCTGTCGATTATTTTGTGTCTTGCTGTTACCCTCCCCGGTCATGCTCCCCTGATTTTGCTTTCGTTCGATTTGTTATGCTGGTTGTTATATTAAGCTTCGAATCCGAAAAGTGTGAGTTTCCCTACCCTGAATTTATGAATTTGTTCATTAGATAAGCGGGCAATTCGATTACGCTTAAAAGTTCCAGATAAGCGGATTTCCTTTCTTTGATGTGAATTCGTTCGATTAGATAAGCATGGGATTTATTGTGCCTTGAACCCGTAACTTGCATATGTTTCCCTCCCCGGATTTCGTGTTCGTATTTTCGACGTTTCAGAAGGATGGACGGTTCTTGATTTTGTAGAATGCGAATTCCCTTCCCTGACTGCGTACTTGGTTGTCTCTCATATGTTGAAAGGATTATGCCTGCTAACTGTGTTACTTGATTCATCTTGTTGTGGTAAAAATTATGTGATGAGGTTTGGTTTGTATGCTTGTGCGGGCACTACCGGAAGTTTGATTTCGGATAAGAAATACTTCATGACAGTAATCACTGAACTGGTGTGATGCCTAACTTCGTGAGCAGAGTCGAGCGGAGGAGAGATCTCCGTGAGCGAGGATGAGTGATACTTGAGCGAGGATGAGATCTCCGCGAGCGGAGATGAGCACACAAGAGTGAACTCGCCCGAAAGGGAATGGAATGGCTGTGAGTGTGATCAGGCCGAGAGCAGAATGAATCTGTAGTGTAAATTTTGGTGAATGAAGAGATACTTCATTAATTGCTATTTTATGATCATTAGGCTCTAGTTGTAGATTATCCTTAATCTCTCATTAATTATGTACACTGTTATGCTTGTGCATTTTGACTTAGGTGGTTAGACGTGTAATTAAATCTTGATTTAATTATCAACATGTCTGAGTGGTAATTATTGGTTAACTGCTCATTTATTATGTGATCTGTTAAATATATGCCTTATGATATTAGGTGGAAATAAGTGTTCATAAATCTTTATTTAAGAATCAGAATGTCCCAAGTGTAATTATTTGTTTAAGAAATTTATTATGAAATCTACTTATTACATGCTTTATAATATTAGATAGAAATTTATTAATTCACGTGTACTGTCGAATTGATTACCTACTCAGTCATTTTGACTCACGAACCCACTCGTATGTTTGCTTGCAGAGCCACGGTGGTTCTCGAGGATTTCTAGATTTTTATTAAGCTTTATTATGGAATGTTGTCATAAGTGGGATTTGGGCCTTGTCGTGTTTGCCCTTTTGATTTGTGTCGAACCATTATTATTAACCTTGTATGGATTGAATGATGAGCTAAAGATATTTCATGTTAGAATTTATTTCATCTTGCAATATTAATTGGGCTCGGGTATGGCTTAAGGGCCATACTGCCCTAACGAACCCCCAGTCTATTATCCGAATTTGGGGTTCGTTACAGTGGTAATCTCGAGTCGGGCCCTAAACTATTAAACAAATAAAGCAATTGATAGGACCATGATCCAACGTGGTTATCCCGGAAGAGACTTTCGTGCTCTAACTATATTGTATTAAGCACAACATACGTGGTAAACCCGGATAATGCAGTTATGGTCTAAACTATTAAGCAAATAAAGCGATCGACAAGACCGCAACCTGTCGTTGTTATTCCGGAAGAGTCATTCGTACTCCAATTATCATGTAATCCATGGTTCTATCCCCATCTGACAGTACAAGCTCGACTATATGTGGTAATCCCGGTTACCTCAGTCGGCCCTAAACTGTTAAATAAATAAAACGATCGACAGAACCATGACCCATCGTGATTATTTCGGATGCGACCTTCGTGCTCCAACTATACTGTATTAAGCACAGCATACGAGGTAAACCCAGATAATGCAGTCAGACCATAAACTATTAAACAAACAAAATGATCGACAAGATTGCAACCTCTCGTTATTATCCCGGAAGTGTCATTCGTGCTCCAATTATCCTGTAATCCATGGTTCTATCCACGTCTGACGGTACGAGCTCGACTATATATGGTAATCCTAGTTACCTAAGTCGGGCCCTAAACTATTAAACAAACAAAGAAATCGACAGGACTGCAATTATACGTGATAAACTCGGATAATGCAGTTAGAATCGAAAAAATAACACTAAACATAATCTAAATTTCGTTTAAGTAATGCATGGACTCATAATTGTGGTTTATAATTCATCACTCTTACATAGTTTAAATTTCGTTTAGCGCCTATATAAACCATGAGATGAACAATGTATGATTGATTCACATCCAAGACACTTACGAGGTAACTAATGAAGCCTCTTTGTTTCCAATCTACTTAAAAATATTGTCTCCAATCCCACAAGTGCCTTAGAAGTTAGCACCCGATAAAAACTAATGTATTCACACGTATGTTTGTCCATTTATACTCACTTAGCGTGTCAAATAGAGTAATTAAAGTATTTCTTATATTTTAGCCATAATTAAATACCCGAATAGCAAAATCGTAAATAACTCATCAATCGACAAAAACACGATGTATTCGCGATTAACCCGGATATCTCAGTCGGACCCTTACCTTAAACCCTAAATCCTAAACCAAAAATACTTATTTATTTTAATACTTATTCAAAAAAATAAAATAAAATACTGCGCATGTAATCTTTTTATAGACTGCACGTCTTTCTATGAACAGAGCGATTATTTTTTAGATTCTTTTGTGATGGACAACAACTGGAACAATTATGATCATTCAAGATCCTGTTCTATAAATAGATACAACAACTACCAAGAAAATCTACTCTTCATTCGTACGTCGTAATGGTTGCCTATGTCGTCGCTTCCTTCTCTGATTTCGCCCCGCAAGAATGAGGCATACCACATTATTATGTGCAGTTATCTTTGTCACGGAAGACAAACCAGCAGCCTTCTATCAATTACTCCCCCCTCCCGGATCATTAGGTGAGAGAAAAGTTCTTAATTGTAAAGAAAGAGAAAACCGTATGTGTATGTATATGTTTTGTCAGAAAAGTCGAAAATTTTCAGATTTTAACAAAAATAAACTTCTGCATTAAAATTTTTTCCCAAATTGCACGCATCCATTGTTGTTTCAGACTCCATGATGGATAAAGAGACTGGCAACATAATCTGTGGACATTAGCGCATCAGAGGTCTAATTTGTCAAATCCACTCCTGCTTCCACTTTTTTTTTTTGTCACAAATCAGATCAAAATCAAGAATCTAGCTCGCCAGCTTTGAATTATCAGTCTCCTTCTGGTATGTAACGGGGTCTATCGACTAAACCATTCCCTCAACTTTTTCCTGGGGCAATGGTACAGATTCACATTGCACTGGGATCTCCAGATCAGCATCTACAAAACATACCTTCTTCTTACTGCGGCCCTTAGGAGTTCCCACCTTTTAAGCAGCATTTACAGATTTTTCCACAATTTGTTCTGTATCAATTTTATGATATGCCTCAGCAATTCCATCTCTCCTTTGATCCTGAGAGCAAGTCATATTCCCCTTTAGCATCTGACTTCCCTATAGTCTTACAAGAGTATACATTACATCCTGTGGGATCATCAAGAATAAAAAAAACCAATCTTTGAGATCATCCCTCATCTCCAGTCAATCCAGCTTCGAAACGTACCCCATGAATCCATACAACCTAGTAAATGTCAAGAATTTTTTCAAACAGCTTAAGCACGCTCTCCCCGAATCTTTAGGCATAATGGTAACCCATTTTGCGTGAATTGCGCAAAAATTGGTATCTTCAAACAGACCGACAAGATAGGCCTCCGTCGCTTCTTGGAGTGCGAGGATGGCGTGGCTTTGGAACCTCAAATCAGTCTTGAAATCCTGAGCGATCTCACGAACAAGGCACTGGAATGGCAGTTTGCGGATAAGTAGTTCGGTCAATCAACTGATACGCTAAAGCC
>JAOYMZ010066264.1:0-12571 GCA_025802335.1 Pinguicula primuliflora
ATATATAATTTCATAGCATTCTTTATTCCATCAACTAAGTGGAATCCTTATGAAATATATATATATTTTTTCCAACAGCTCCTTTAATGAAGCCTATAGAAGTAAAACCAAGTAGTGAAAACTATGGGAAGCATAATTTTACAGTCTCTTGATTATATACCCAACTCCCTAGATGATAGAAGGATCTCAACAGAGAATTGGAGGATCACATACCAGGAAGATAGATAATTGAGGATATGAGATTCATCATTATGTTTCCATTTAGACACGGGCCTGAAGGTTTCATAAACTGGACGGACGCCTCCCATCCTCGCTGAGCTGCAGTACTTCCACCTCTTGGTCGCATCGCCATTGTCCTTGTTGATCTGCTTTCTTCAACAATGAAGATTGTTTCTTGCTGAACCAGACGCATGTATGTAATGTGTGTATATATATATATATATATTACATACTGCATAGGAAAAACTTAGAGACTGGGATGAGTCAAGCACTACGTTTGATGTCTTTTTCTCAAGGAAAGAGACCATCTATTAGTGGTTGCTTCACCATATTGTGTTTTGTGGAGATGGATTTGGTGAATGTACAACTGAGGGTATCTCTTGCTTGAAGATGGAATTTTAGGAGGTTCTTTGTTTGAAAGATACTTCTGTGTAGGATGGTTGCTTGCCATTGAACAATTTGGCTGCATCAAGGCATCATGCATTTTGGGAGAAATGATAAAACGCACGAGAGTGCGGTCACGGGAAAGAGACGAAATTCGAGGCAGTATAATCTCACTGAATGGCAAAGTACTGGCCATCCAGTAGGCCACTTAACTTGCACCACCTCGTACCCCTTCTCTCGTGCGCCATATATGGCCTCCATTACCACACAACCAATATCTATTATAATTTATAATGCAGACGGATACAACAAATAAAAAGAAAGAAAGCCATCTCATGTTGTATGAGAAACAGTGTTCAAACACTAATATAAGTTTTAATATCCAGATTTGGGAAAAGAGACACAAGTGAGCGAATCAACATTGATCCCATACATCTCTGTCTTTACCCCTTTCAAGCCTGACAAAGAAAATAAATAAATGGGGTAAATGATCTCATTTGAATGTTTATTAGCCTCTCATGACGAGCTATTCCTACTACACAACATGTTTATGAAACATCGAACTCAATAACCATATCCGGAGCCATAAACCGAGCCATAACCGCCAGTAGATTGTCCGGATAGATTCGGGTTGGAAGGTTGAGATGCATATACTGCGCCAGGACCTCCAGCAGATTGTCCGGATAGATTCGGATTGGACGGTTGAGATGTATATACTGAGCCGTGGCCTCCATAAGAATTGTAGCCTTGGTCAGCGGATGAAGGATGCTGCGGTTGAGGTGGTCCAGCAGCAGCTTCGGCCATGGAATTCTGCCGGTAAATAGAAATAATCTTCAGCACCCGCCAAAAACAAAACAAGCGTACAAGAACTCCAGTAGAATAAAAGAAAACAAAGTAGCACTGCTGAAGGTTTGATGTTATGCCATCTAAGAAAAAGAGAAAAAGGATTACTCAATGGGTGGACGATTACAATGTTTGTTTACCTGGATCAGTTGCTGAGCAGTCTGGACTTGAGAAGCAGTTCCACTAATCTCAACCGTCATCTCCGTAGGAACACCCCTTGTTTCTTGGATGGTAACAGTAGCACCACTAACCCGACGGATGTAGCTTATACTTGCACCTTGCGTACCAATTACAGCATCGGCATACGATAATGGTATTTGCATTTGCTGAGTGATCTGCAAGTTTCCAATTTCCAATTATAGAGTGGAAGGGTCTCATGATATACACACTCCACAGGTTGATGGATGTACATTTCAAATTGATTTATAAGACTGAAGCAACTCCTAGTTATTAAAACTAAAGCTACCATACTTTTAATGGAGCAACACTAAACCCAGAGGCTCATTTCAATGAGCTGGAGTTGGGTTCTGAATTGAATATTCATTTATTCACTTCAACAAGCATATAACGAATACACAAAAATTCTTAGAGAAATCGACAACCTGAGTGATTACTGACTGAGCTGGTTGGCCAGATGACGAATGCAATGACATCAAACCTTCTCTTCCGTATGCCGATATACCATGATGAGGTTGTTTCTCTGGAGGAGGCATATCAGTAGGGGGATAATAGCTATCAAACTGTCTGGGGGGAGGCATGAAATGTGGGCTAGCTCCATATGCAGGTCCTCTGGGTGAGTTTGATGGAAATGATTGAGCTGGTGGGCCCCAAGGCTGAGCAGGATGCATATGTTCCATATGTGAGTTCGGTGGTGTTTGCATCTAAAAGATCACAGGAGTAAGGTTCACAGAAAATATTAAATGATCAAAAGATCATTCAAATTGATTTTAAGAGAAAAGGCTTACTCACTAGTGTTTCTATAACGGGTATTACACTACGATCAAGCAAAAATTTTCTCAAGTGCGATGCAATTAACTCAATAGCCTTGTGGATGCTTGCAGGCTCGCCTACTATCTCTACAATTCTATCGTCTGGAAGAGCAAAAACTGGGAGGTCTTCTGCAATCATGGTATCAATAATATGTGAGATAACCAATCATAAATGTGCAAACATTTGAATATGGTAAACAGAGGCTATCATAGCAAACAGAGGAACCTAATTTTTTTTATCCACAGTCGAGATGCAGTAATGTGAATCTAGTTAGTGATTTATCAAAAATTCTTCGCTGGTGTTGTCATTCCCTCACTAAAAAAGCAATCAATTTATTTCGAAGAACCAAAACCCGATTTGTTTTAAACTTGAATTCCAGCACCAAGATTTGATATGACGAAACAAATTAATTGCACAATGATCTACATCGTCAACAGCAACCAGCAATCACGACCTCAAGATATAACCCAATTTCATGGAAGTAAAAGAGCGTCCAGGATGCAAGTCAGCAGGGAGTTGATACTTATGATGAGAGATCCAAACACGAAGCTATGTTTAGAGTTATAAGACCCGAAAGGATGAAATAGTGTGAAAATAGTTTACAGAAAAAGATGGCTTTGCACCAGAAAGGCACCAAAATTGGCCAAAGGAGTAGTTGAATGAAACACTTTATGGAGTAACATAGACAATATGGAATAAGGTTACGGATTATAATCTAAAGCAAGAACTGAGCATAAAAATATTTCAACTCAGAAGACATTCTAAAACAAAAATGACTGTAACCAGGTATGACATGAAGAGCAATGGAATATATAGGAAGGCCTTTGAAAAGACTACTTAGGCTTACTGATATGTAAATAACTGTAAATAAGAACCGCCAGAGGAAGAAAATAAATATCCTAGTGCAAAAAAAGTGAAAAGAGAAAAACCTGAACCAAGAACCCTAACAATACTGTTAGACTCTTCTTGGATAGATTTGACAGTAGTTCCTTGCTTCCCAATCAAACTTCCTGCTTGAGCTGCTGGTACAAGCAACCTTGTGGAGACCTTGCCTCCTGCAGCTAGCAGAGGATGAGAAGAATCATTCTCAATGCCCTCCACAACTCGCTGGTGCACTTTGAGAAGGCCATCAATAGCAGGAGGCAGAGGAGTATCAGGCTCTTCCTTGGCAGATACCATAACCTATCAAGAAAAGTTGATATCAAAAGACATCTCGCATCACATCCACACAAGAGATAGTTTTATTTCGCAGTATAAGCACTCTGCAAGGCAGGGGATCGAATATATTTAGATTATAAGTTATAACAACATATATTTCAGGTTTAGCACACAAATAGAAACCATAAAATTACAAGCACTGTGGATGGCTATTGACACATTAGTTTTCTCACTTGAAGTTTGATGCATCCCGTGGTGAATTAGATTATACCACTAAAATAGAATGGAATTGGAGACCCTTTTAAGAGAAGTTTTTATGAAAAATAAGAAGAAACCGAGGTCACATCTAAACATGGCAGTAGACATGACGACATGAAGACACATCAGATTCAGACATCATTAAAGTACTACCATTACTATAGGTTGCTTAAGAATCAAATCAAAACTCTTATACCAATATGTGATCTCCAATGGTTGTTTACTTTAATCAGGACTAATTGCCCGTAGCCAGCAGATAAGAAAAATAACCTAAAATCAGCATTTGATAGAGCGGCAGAATTGTATCCTCCCTATAACACCACACAATAAACCTACACAATAGTATGAAACTAAGGTTTCATTGCAAAGAGAAATTCAATGTAAGAAAAAATTCAGGTAAATAACAAAATAAATACCTTATCATAATTATTTTGCATCCGGGAACAACTCAGATTTAGTCACCACATTGAACCACAATCTTAGTTTTCTTATCTGTACCCTCAATTCTTTAAGCAGTCGGTATTATGACTGCCTAATGTCCAAGATGCCTCTTTCTTAAACTCGGATATGGTCCACCACTTGAACCATCCTCCCAATCACACATGCATTCTAGTGTTTCAATCATGTTATCCCAAGGCCACATTGTTGATCATTGATTATTGATTACTGAAATACACAGGGGATGGGCTTCTAAAGACCTGGTACCTCAAGAATCAAAGTTCTTATAACCATTCATTTCTCAACAACTGTTTATCAAATTAAGGTGAAAAATGTACAGTTACTGGTAATGTGTCTTTTACGTTATTTTCATTATTATAAACTAAAACATCTGGTAGGAGAACCAGGTGATATAATGAATACCACAAGAGAAGGGCTGAGAACTAAGTAAACTCCGAATGGGGACTTGATGAACCATTTTACGGAACCAAAAAGGTTGGGAGAAGGAACATTTTCAGTATGAAATTAGTTTTTTCCTTTCTTGCATATCATGTAATCATGTTTTAGACTCGTGCATTTACATCAAGCCATTAAGGAGAAGGGCAAGAAACTCATTTTGCCTTGTTTATATCAGTAAACCTAATCATCACCAACCTTCAGTCCAGATCTATTTTGAAAACTCTACATCCATAAGGAACCCTCCTCATGTACGCTGCAGACCTGCAATTTCATATTAGACTCTTCTTAGAATCCTATTGGAGTTGGAGACAGCACATATAGTTATTTGAGAAGGGATTTTTATTTGGCCATTAATTTCCCCAAAAATAATTTACCTCTCCAAAAATTCAGAGGGATGTATTATGAGCCTTAGTAGTTAGTTCTTGCGATTTCTGTAGAACTAAAAACTCAGCAGAATATGAAATGTGTAGGCTTACAAATCTTACAGCCAGGTTAAATATTTAAGCTTTAAAAGAACTGGCTATTAGCTCCAGAATGAAATTTCATCAACTAGCAATTTGGAATTAAACCCATGTATCAAGCTGTCTAAATGAAATTAGAGCTTATAACAGTACAAGAGCGTATCACGCTACGGATGAGCGAAGGTTGTCATCCTAGTGCCATTCTGTTTACCCAGAAGTAGGGCGTGTTCATACAAATTTGTCCAAAATATATTGATTAAAATCTGGGGAAAAGAATAAGACCTACAAACTCTGGTTCCCGGCAAATTGATGTTTAATTACCACCACTGCTCTTACGTGAAGATTACACAATTAGAGTTGTTAAAGTCAATTTCACAATCATAGCTCAAGTCAAGGTGATAATATAATTAAGATTTGTTCATATCACAATTCACACTATACAGAAAACAACTTAATAATATATAAGCAAAAGTGAGACAAGTTATCTCAATAGTTCATTGTCCTTATAGCACAAAAGTTGAAGTTTCCAAAAAAATGAACATTGAAAACATACTGATAATGTGACACACTTACCTAATTATCTTAACAATACATAGATATTCTAGATAAACAGAAAGAGTACGCAGAATGAAATGATGATTCAAATCTATGCTCAATAGTTATAAAAACAAGATTATTAGCAGTTTTTACAGTTGATAATATCTGCTAAGCAATGGTCAGTTACTATAGCTAATAATATCTCATAACAAAGCATAATTATTATACCAGTTTAGATAAAATCCAATATTAACGGAGACAATCAGAGAAAGTAAGGGAACAATACTTACGGCTCTTTCTCTCGTTCCAGGGTGACCATCAAGAATTTTAATCCGTGATTTTGTCTCTTCGCATGTTTTCTTTATATACTCTCCTTTACGCCCAATTATACTACCGACTTTTTGTGCTGGAACCAAAATCCTGAAAACGCTCTCTCCAGGCCAACCTGGCCATTTTTCACCACCTCCAACAGCAGGTTCATCAGCACAGTTCAATTCATCATGGTGGAAGTTCTCAGGTGGGACTCCATCTTCTACCTCCTGTTTGACTTCTTCATGGTTATCAACATGTGCGAGTTCATGCACAAATTCATGTTCATTTTCAGGTTGATATTCCGGTTCAGGTAGATATTCAAGTTCAGGCTGATATTCATGTTCAGGCTGATATTCATGTTCAGGCTGATATACAAGTTTCTGGTCTTGTTCCAACTCAAGATTGGTGTGGTCCACTTCAGCCATTATGGATCTGGAACAAAATGCAGTAGTGCGCTTAACTCATAGACAGACCATTACCATTCAAACCTTAAGAATTTTCTCAATCACTATACTGATGCATATGTTAGTCAAGAGGCTGGTACAATAAGATACAAATAGCAAGGATTGTGACATCGCAGGGACCATCATATAAGTAATTTGTCTACAGGGACATTCACATATTTCTAACCAGTGATGTACAGACTGCTGATAACAAAAATAGTATTCTGAGATGATTTATGAAAAAAAATCAAGGGGGCTGTAGAACAGCCATTAGATGGAGCTGGTTCTGATATACAGACTTCCAGTGAGTTGCCATGATCCTTTTTTGCTCTAAACACGCTTTTCAGAACAGAGGAACTAACAAAGTTCCACCGGATAGACTCTCTCTGGTCCTTGTCTCGGTTAATGGAAGCTAGTTAACGGTTAACCCAAATTTAGAAAGAAAATCAAATCAAATCCAATGAAGTATCATCATATGTACCCTAATTGACATTATTAAATAACTGGCATTTCGCACATCATACTAATATTGAGATAGTTACTCAATGTTCACAGAGTTGTATAGAAGCGAGTCCCAAGCTTCTTATAGAATAACGTACTAAACTAAATTCATTCCACCGTTAACTGGATCATTATTCAAGAGTTTTCCTGATGCTAAAAGTGGACGAGTAGGGGATTCTTCGGGTTGGCAATGGCGCACCACCATTCCATCAGCGAGATATAGAAGGGGAAAAACATTAACCACTAAAAGAACAGAACTACTCGACAGAATTAAAACATACAACACGTAAACGATGACCAATGGGATGAATTACAAACCCAACTCCCGAAAGAGATGACGCTAATTGAAAAGCAAAATTACACTCACATGATCTTCGGATAGAATCGAGCGAAACAAAATTGTAGCTTTACACCAAGAATTGTACCCTAGGGTTTTTATCGAAAAATGGACTTAGGGGTTTCACCTAATTTTGCCAAGCGCTGGAATACAGTTTGGGTAAATCAGGATGGGTGGGAGGGTTGAGGTTGACTATCTTTTGTATTTGCCCAATTCTTTTTTTGAATAATACTATATATACTTACTAATTTTATACTTAATTAAGTATACACATCATGACGCTTGTTTTGATATGTGTTGAGTTAAAAAGACGTTATTTCAACTTAAGTGTATAAATATTAAAATTTTAACTTAAGTATACAAATATTAAAATTTTAATTTAAGTGTACAAATATTAAAATTTTAAATTAAGTGTATAAATATATATTTTAATATTTATACACTTAAGTTAAAAAGACGTCGTTTTGACTCAACACAAGTTAAAACGACGTCGTTTCATCACCTATACTTAATTATGTATAAAATCACTTTATATGCGTATCATTATTATTTTTTTGATTACCCGTTTATGGTAGTCCGATATAGTTAAACAAAACTAATTTTCACATGTAGGTTTGCTGCATATATGGTCAGAATTATCTACAGGATCCACAGATTGAGGTTTCAGTGCACCATTTTACACTTACATAGAATCTTGTCTAACGAGAAAGGAATTGCCCAAGTCCTAAACTTTTCAAAGAAAGACGTAAGAACAAGCAAGATGAGGGAAGTAAGAAAAAATAAAATCGAGTAAGTATTTCTTTAATTAAATCATAATATATTGTATTAAATATATTTAACGAAAATTTTCTACTTTTGTATAAGAAACAACCCCCTCGTGATGTGTAATATGAAAGATGTTATGATCCTCCATTTTGACGTATTTATTATTTTCTTGTATTAGAGAAATATGATTAATAAAATAATTATATTAAAAAACTCGTATTACAACACCGTTCAATACAATAAATGCGATACAACAGGCCGTTCAATATAATAAATTATTTTTCATCTTTTCAATATGGCACAACCAAATGTTCATAATCATTGGAGTCTTGGATAACCTCATTTTCTTCATCTTCATAATATATTACAACCAAATTTTCCTAAACTTCAGAATCTTTGACTGCATTATCTGATTAACCTCCTCATCCGACGATTCAATAATGTGAGTCGGGTCATTCAACCATGTGTGTATCTCCGTCTGCCCGCTAGCTGAGTGGAAACCATCATACGAATAATCACATTCACACAAATCAGTACGTCTACTGTAGTTTGATAGGGAGAGTTATCCAATCTTCGACAATCTCTTTGTCCCCATCTGCATTTTTATGGGCATATTTGAAGCAAAACTAGTACAAATGTAGGTGGACGAAAAAGTTGAATTTATAATCTAGGCACCGCCCTACAGAATGGTGGTGTTGCACATATATTGGGTTTCTGGTAAACTCGGTAGATCCGAATATGGTACCGGTCTACGGAAGATCGATGCCTGTATACCGGTCTATGAAAGATCGGTGCCTTATACACCATACACCGGTCTACGAAAGACCGTGTAGACTAATCACGCTAATTAGTCTTGTTTAACTACAACGACCTATCAGAAGACGGTGTAGATTTGTACCGTCCTCCTGAAGACCGGTGTGTGACACAAGTTTTTGGAAGAATGATCCATGCTAAATTACCAAAAGAGAATAACCAACATGTCAGAAAAGAAAATTTGTCAATATATTTGCCTGAACCGATATGCTACACCTAGCCAAACGAATTTGCATCGTTTCTTATCAGTAATAAATTAGAATAAAATATTTAATCAAAAATTAAATTTAAAATGCATATATTAAATAATTGAAATATTAAATTACTAAAAATAGATATGTCCATGAAATTTCATAACGAATATATTTAGGAATTAGTTATAAATATCTATTTTGGTGCTTATAACACATCGTTTAAAGTTAGGATTAAGTTTGTTGCTATTAAAATATATATTTAACTGGATTTTAATTTTTTTGACGGCAAAGCTGCCGAAATCTGAATTTATTACCGATTTTTGAAAGATTTTAACAAGATGATTCTAAAACTTACATTTTAGCACTCATAAGTCATAATTCATCGTTTAAGGTTAGAATTAAGTTTGTTGCTCTTAAAATCGATATTTAATAGGGTTTTCGTTTTTTTGTCGGCGAAGCTGTAAAAAACAGAATATTTGATTAATTCCTGAAAGATTTTTGATATAGTGATTCAAAAACTTTCATTTTTGCACTCGTAACACACCGTTTAAGGTTTAGTTTTAGTTTTTGTTAGTGACGAAGCCGCCGAAATCATAATGTATGTATGACCAATTCATTTAGGATTTCAACACTGGAATTCTAAAAATGACGATGAATTTTTTTTCCGACGACTCAAAGTTGCATAGAAATAGTTGTTATAGAATTAAGTTTTCAATTTAAATATTATTATTTTTCAATTTTATACCTCATTTTTAAAACTGCTCTCCCTTGAGACCTGATGATGCTAAAGCTGCATGGGCCTGTCAACCGATATTGATATACTGATTACCGACCGGTTGGTATACTAAAAAATTGGTTACCGACCGCCCGGTTGGTAACGATAACAGTATGTTTTTTTGTTTACCGACCAAAAGTCGGTCGTTAGACGGTATACCGTTGGTATACCGAATTTAATTATATAATATATTATAAAATTATATATATTAAATAACTATATTTAATGTTTATTTGGTTTTATCGACGGTATACCGATTTTAAATATGTATAAAATAACTATATTTTTAATTTTTTTTATAATTTACGTCCTGTTACTATCTGTAACCGGAAATCGGTAACTGTTATCGACTATGTACCGGTACCATTTTTTTCTTATTGACTATCGATCGGTCGATATCGATAAGGGGTCGGTCGATACGTCTAGCGCTCGACTGACAAGCCTGGCTGGCAAGTCATGGCAATCTAGTTGGACTCCGCATCCCATATTAGCAGCGAACTTTTCTTTTGTCAACGGAAACAAACATCGTCCTCATTTTATATGAGGTTGATGTCGTTTTACTACGGGTATCAAATTCATTTCGGTACCCGTAGGCCGTAGCACTTTCCTTGCCCGAAGGTAGGTTGCACAATAATTATACAGATTGTGCACCATATAATTTAAGGAATTGATATGAAAATTTCACGAATTACATTAAATGCGTTAATATTAAGTGACGATAAAATGGACCATAATAAATCTCCAGTTCTGAATTTTGAATGTGTCACTCTGTTATTGGTGTTCTAAACATGCTTCCCGTATCATCTTTCTTCAATTTGTGGTTCTCACTTCATTGTCTGGATATATATACTCTTTGTTCCTTCTCTGATCGTCTACATTTCTTTCAAGCTCGCATTGAGTATGCCTGAATTTGTGTTTTGCCTGAATTTGTGCTTTGGTCTCTGATTACCGTATTACAATTTTACCAAATTTTAGCATGATGTAGGATCGTATCATTGGAGTTGGCCTCGGATTGATGTGGGATCGAGGTGAATATGATGCAAGTTATTCATGGGTCCTTTTGTGTTTTTGCCTGAATTCCTCTTTTCTCCATTAGTTGGAATGCTTAACCAAAAAAACAAATACTTGCTAAACAATTCTTCCACTTTTGATTCACGTCAACTTAACATAGCAAACTTATCCTTCCGACTACAATTACAGGGGGATTATCGAAATTTACAAATGGGTTAATTACAGTAGGTTGTTATTATTGGAGTTGAGGTGGGATTGATGTTGGAGCGCTGTGGATATGATGCAAGTTATTCATCGGTCCTTTCATGTTTGTGGTTTGGGTAACATATCAACCCATCTCTTTGGTTGCTTATTATGCTTTATGAAGTATTTCTTGCTTTATTCCACGGTGGTGTTAGTGATAGTAGGGAACGGTGGTGTATTCCTTGCAGAACTCATGGCTTCTACGGAAAAGACGAATGTCATTGAAGAAGGCACACAACAAGTTTGTGCTTATCCAGATTTGCTGGTACCATAATTCGTCAATTCGAACTACAAAATCTGACTAACTTTGCTTCTGATTGTGTTCTCTTAGTGTAGGAAGAAGATGGGAATGAATGGTGGGCTATGTTGATGGAGCATATTGTGTACGTGTGTCAACAAAGAGGTGATGAGTGGGCTTTGAATGAACAACCAATTACTGGACATAATTACAACAAAGGCTGATATCAACCTCCTCAACGTAGAAGTATTTAGGCCGATATCATTTATGTTCTTACATGTTTTTTTTTTGCGCCTGTAAACGGCTGTTCATTTCAATGTTCAAGGTATTTTGTATGTAATAATTTAAAACGATCTTTTTTGAAACTTCAAGTAACAGATACCTTAATCAACTCCTGTTGCTTCAACAAAAAAATCTTAAACAAAAATCATTAGTTGGAATGCTTAACCAAAAAAACAAATATAATTTTTTGATATTGGCTCACGCTTCCAATGGACCATATCTTTTACCAATAGCAAAGATGGCTGATATTTCAGTTTACTTCACTACTTCCCTAACTTTTTTTACATTTGGGCGACTTTCCTGTGTAAGATCACAGTACAGGTTTGTATACTGGAACGAAAATAGGTTATATGGTTATGTTGAAAAGTTATTCGATATTTACTTTTAGGTTTATACTGTCTGCTATGCTCAATTATTTGATTTCTTTTATTTTGCTGATCAAGACTTCAAAATCGTACCCGGAGGACTCGGGCAATTCTCTAGTTAATAATAATGTGACAGCCGACAAACAAAAATCACGTCAATGAATGCACCTACATACAAAAAAGAATAATAAAAATATCAACATATTAAAAATGATTTGTATAATAGTTTAATCTTGGATTAAATGAGCGATTAGCGGTTTCCTTGTGATCTCGAGAGTGCGAAAAGAAAAAAAAGGAGAGATTTTGATGAGTATAAAGAAAGGGGAATCCGCCATAAATCCTTCAATTTCTTCCTAACATCACCCGACAACTGTAATTAACTCCCTCGGCGGCGGCCGTAGCAGCTCCCCGGCTATGCCGACGCTGGTTGATGCCGCCAGACAATGCCTGAGTCCGGAGTCAGCGGCAGTCCTTGACGAGGCGGTGGCAGTCTCACGTCGCCGCGGGCACGCGCAAACGACGTCGCTCCACGTTCTCTCCTCGCT
>JAOYMZ010066275.1:0-12571 GCA_025802335.1 Pinguicula primuliflora
AAATGTCTAATTGATGGAATGATGTTAAATTCATGGTCCATGTCATGAAAGATTATAATTGTCTTATTTGAATGCTGAGTAGTGAATAAAATCTATATGCGAATGATAATTGTTTGAAGCTTAATGTCTAATTGATAGAATGATGTTAAATTCCTTTTGGATTGATAGACTCTCTTCTTTTGGAAAGACATCATAGCTTGTGCGCTGAGACAGAAGCTTGTTAGTTAAAAACATAGAGTTCATGAGTTAGAATAAATTGAATGGAAAAAAAAATTAGTTAACAGTTAACACACAAAATAAATTGTATTGAACCCGAAAAAAAAAAAAACCAAACCCCCGGGCGACGCCAAGACGGCGAGGCTGAACTCTTAGAACACTGTATGTATACCCAAAGACCAAAGAGGTTAAACTCTGATAGTAATTTCAAATTTTCTATTAACAAGTTCCATTCCAAGTGTGGATAAAATTGGGCGAGCAGCAGGGTACTTGAACTTCACTCCTCATATGCTGCCAACCAGCGGAACGGAATATACAGATTACAGCCACACAAACAATGACTGGACGTGATCTTTCCAAATGCTACACTACTACAAATCTAAAAACCCAACAGTTTCGAAAACCAGTCTGAAAGATTTGCTAGCACGAATCCCACAAGTACCTGCAAAAACAAAGTGAGAAACACGGCATCATCAGTTGAATGCAAGATGGTGGTGCTCAGTGGCGGATCCGGGAGGTGCACTTTACATAGGAGTGCAGATCCGGGGTATCCTGGGGGTCTAACTAAATGGTCCACCTGCACCCTCCCCGTCCGCCACTGGTGGTGCTACTCTTACATTTCCCATTTTCCTTCTCAACCATCTCATTTACCTGAACGGATCCAAGTATGTAGATGGCAGAGTAATGTCGACCATGAATCAACATATCAGCCACCATTGCAAGAGGAATGGTCAGGGACATGCCCAGCGTCGCAACAAGGGGCGTAGTCCACACGACACACAACGCCCTAATCAAAGAAACAAACAAACAAACACGAGGATGAATTGAATGTTGTTGTCTTGCATCAGCTTCAGCCGGGATGGTTCAAATTAGTACGAAAAATACCATATATAGTCTGAAAGAACACTCCCAACGAGTCCATTAGCTAGAACAACTTCATCCACTCGGGCAGAATGAGGGACTGTAAATTTCGGTTCGATTCCTAAAGCCGTCAATGGCCACACTGAAACAAAAGAATTGTTTAGCAACTTGTGTGTTTGCAATGCAAGGATAGAGGATGTGCTCAGAAACAAAGATCTTACCCAACCACCAGAGTGATAAAAGTGTGAACAGACCAACATAACCAAACAACTTCTGCATATCTACTCTCTCTCCTTCACCAGAAAACTTCTTCAGGAGTACTACAGTAGGACATTGGAAATGGTATTGGTGAATATGGTTCGTATGCCAGATTTATGGATGAGTAAAAGGAGGGCAAACCTCACCTGTAAACAAGCCATAACACATAGCTGATAGAAGTCCAAAAATATCCCCCACGAGAGACCGTTGGCTGATTCTTTAACATAAACAAAAAGTTGAACCATGAGTCAATACCTGAAATATACAAATTACCAATACAGACTGAGAAAGAAAATGAAAGCATGAGACTGGATAAAGCAGGTAGAGCCTTGGTTCTCATGCATGCCTACTCGAGTTCATAAAGGTATGATGGAGTACTTACGAAGAAGTATTTAGTTGTGACTCATCAGCGGCCCATGTTTTTCCCAGGGTGGTCATAACAACACCAGCCATGCAGACAAGTACGGCTACTACTTTCGCAACATTTAAGGAATCTTGACCCAAAAATGCACCAATAAATAGAGTAAACAGCCCTGAGGTAGAAGACAATACTGTGGTGCTCGCAACACTGGTACGTGCAAGAGCAGCATTTGAGAAATACTGCCAGAAGAGGGGCAAAATGAATCAGCATCATCCAGATCCATCAATAGATTGAACAAAACAATTATGAAATTTCGTTGTAGAATGTTATGAACATGACTCAACAGTCAGACGTCCAAGAACCATTTTGATGGTAAATGACACAAGTAAGTGAACAAGAGAGAAATTACCTCAGTGATAAACCAAAGAGGGGCAATGTAAAATCCATAAGTAGCAATTTCTTTGGTTGTGACTTCTTTTTCAGGTCTAACATTTCTATCATCTTCTCGTTCATTAGGACCAAAGGGTTTTCCCTCTTCATGTTCCGATAATCCAAGTTCACTGTCTTTTCTGTTCAGGGTACCCTGAATTTCTAGCCCCCCTATGAACTCTAAAGGTGAGCCAAGTTCAGCACACGTGAGCTTTTTGGTGGAGCGTCTCCTTAGGGTATTGCAAATACAATCTTTTAAGAATGCTATAGGGAGATAAATCACCATCAAAGAAGCTCCCAGGTATGTCACAGCAAATGGTTGTTTATAATCTGTAAAAATACCCTATTTAAAAAACAAGATTGGAATAAGAATACAAAGAGTAGAGTCGCATGTATTACAAATAATTTCAAAGAAAGACATATATAACGTTCAAGGAATCCCTGTTCTTTGGGTTGATAATAGTAATAACAGTAACAATCCTCGTTTATAATTTCATGCTAGCGGATTCGGCAGGCATTCAATAATTCGAACGGATAACAGAGCAAAATATCAGCAATCTACCTTCGTTAGAAATGTATTGTATAGATAAGAAACCAGAACAAATGGAAGGCATACCAAACCAAAACATGTAGTCAGGAGTATTCGGATCCAGGTGGATGTAATCATACCGCTCTAGGGTGCGTGACACACGTGCTAAATAACCAAAAGAGAGTAACAAGCCCAGAAAGGCAAATTTGCCAGAGACATCCACTTTCGACCATTTCAAGTCCCCCACCCCACATACTGAATTACTGGAGTTAATAACCGAATTCAGGCAATCAACAAACAGAGCTTTTAGCAGGCAATCAATCAAAATACTAGACATGGAAAGCTGAGAAGAGCCCATCAGTAAATGGGATCTAAGATCTTAAACCTGGAAAACTGATCATATACACGCAAAAGAAACAATAGAAAGGACTGACCTGGGTAACCTCTGCCGAGGAAACCCATATAACCACCACAGCACCAATTAACAGCAAGCCAGCTCTGTATCTCCAACTCGCCATAGATTCAAGAGGGCCCAAATTAAAAAAAAAAAAAATCTTGAATGCAGGTTAACCAATGAAGCTCTGCGCTTCCCAAAGCAACAGATCTTGATTCATCACAAAGATCAGACTTTCCAGCAGTCAAGGAGGAACGGAAAAGGAGAAAATGTGTGCTGTAACAGGAACATTACGCTTTTAGTTTGGGGGCTGATTGCGCTGCCCCGTACAACACGAAATAAATATGCTTATAAGTATAGGGGTGGGGGGTGGGGGCAACAACAATGAACAATGGGAGATGCTGTAGAAGTTAAGTTGAGGCGAAAATGGAGATTGAGGAAAGAGAGAACGAGAATTACCAAAAAAACAAAAAAGAATTACCGCTGTAAGACACAGATCCAGCTAAAATTGGATCTCCACAGTTACGTAAGATTGGGGAGAATGAAGATCTTCCCCTTCCAAACAGAAGATCTTATCGAACCTGGACCTCCAACTGCTATTTGGGTTTGATAAAAACCAAACTAATATGTAATTGATAATCAAAAGTTAATTCTCTGGCACAATTATGCCCAACCCTTGATTTGTCGGCTAAAAAAGATGCGAAAGCATTAACTGTGAGGAATTCGGTAATCCGTCATTTATCACCACAATTGAATCCCCGCTGGACTCGGAAAGAAACGAAGACTTTCAGCTCCTTTCTGGATTTTCACCAAACATATATCGGACGCCATTGGCCGCAGAAGGCAGAAGTGACTCAAGTGAGTAATGTGCAGACAAAATTTGATGCGTTCCCATTGATTGTTTGAGTGGGCAGAAACAGACGGGAGGTGATGCTTTGCTTATAACCAGTGTTCTAGTTTTCGGCACCTAGGCGGTCTGTTGGGCAGCCTATTGGTGCTGGGCGGATGCCCAAGCGTTCTAGGCGGCCGACTCTTATTTTTGAATTTTTTTTTTGCAAAAAAACAAAAAAAATTAAAAAAAATTGGTTAGCCCAATCGGCTGGTCGCCGCCTAGACGGCCCCAAAACGTCTTGGGACCGTCCAATGCTTTCTCGAACACTGCTTATAACACCGCATACTATGTGGTCTCCTAATTACGTCGCCGTTTTTCGGGGACCACATAGTGTGCGGTCCGTACACCCCTGCTCCTGGGCAACAAATGTTTAACTTTATCAAACTCAATCCAGCATTTTTATTCTGCTTAAGAATCAAGATTTTTTTACATCCTAACCGTAAGACGCTTAGATTAGTCATCTACCTATCTCATTAATCTGGTCCTAACCATTCTGAATCAGAAAAAAATTGGTCAATCCAGTGCCCACCAAGGTAAGTGTGTGAATTTGATTAGGCAATTGTTGGAATATGTGATTCATATTCAATATGTGTGGGTCTTGGAGGGAGTGGAGTGATGTCAGGATGGTGAGTAGTGGAGGAGCGCGGAGTGGTACTGAGTAGTGGAGGAGCACAGGGAGCATGACCCCCGTGGTGGGCTGGGCACAACATTCGGCCGGCTGGTCAGAAGTACAAACTATGATTGGGTTTTGGACAGGTATTTGGATTATGTATAAATACTGTGAATGTAGTCCCTCCCCGTGAATGTAGTCACATTGGCGAATCACGTAAATCTTGTGTTACCATTTTCGTCATTGTTTTCGTATTCAATCATTATTCATAACTGTTAAAGCTCTACACCAATAATCGTTATTGTAAACCCCAATGCTCCAATATGTTAGATTATATATACTAGGACAGGACAGCAGAATCATCATTCCTTGATGATGGTTTGCGGCATCCATTTTAGATGCAGTGTCAACCTTCCCGACTCAGTCCCATCAATGGAGAAACTATCTGTAAATTCTCCCTCCAATATAGCTCTTGTTAGAGTCATGATGCATCTTCCCATTTTGTCCTGAACATATATATATGGGGACATGTTCAAATGCAATTTTTGTGTATCTTATGCTTCTGAATGGATGTGTGTGTTGTTCTTGTTACCTTCCCAAATGTGTCGTGGTCATAAACTTCGATCATTAGCAGTTCATGGAGCCCGTCCTCAACGACAAAATCAAAGGTTTGATTCCACACAGGATTCAAAGTATTATTTAGAACCTGAAATAACATTCCTCTGAGATGGCAATTTCCACAAGAGGAAGTGAAACTTAAAAGGCAGATATATATAGTCTTACCCTTGTCTTGTTCTTTTGTTCAGATTTTCTCATAGTTAGTATCACAAAGGGGTCTGATTTCCCCCTCATATCTGTAGCAGGTAAACCTTCCGCAGACACAACTGTCACGGAAAGAACTCCTCTAATAATAATAGTATCCTTCTTCTTGCATTTATGAGGATTGCTCGTATCGACTTCATCTTTTGTCCCGTGTTTGAGCGCCTTCTCCAGGGATGTTAATCTGAAGTCCGGATCAAAAGGGTTCATGAAAACACTACTCTCAGTGCTGTAAGGGCAATATAAGAGCTCTAAATGTACCTACAATGATGCATACATTGTATTGTAAGAAAAAAAAATAGCTTTAACAAACTGAAAGGATTCTGTAGCCTAGACAGCAAACAATTTTGGTTCTCACCTGACCGCGGTTTTTCTTGTCTCTTTGGATCTCCAAATCCTTCACTAATCTCAACCATACGTCTTTGATCTTACCAGGTACAAGTTCACGGAGTGGTACTTGAGCACAACCAATTAATTCAGCAGCTTGAATGCCTTCATCGTCGTAAATCTTGACCGTCAAATGTTGAGTAGATGCATCCTCAACCTCAAATTCGTAGTGCTCGTTCCAGATGGGATTTATTTGGTTATCCTGAAAATCACTTTCCCTGTTTCTTCTATAAAGATAGAGGAAAGTAATACCAGAAAGACTGTTATGGCAGAGGATGATCCTTACAATGGTTTTGCTGGTTTTTATTCTGCCTCGCAGTGGACGGACAAATATCTTTGCAAAGGGATCAGATTTGCCGATTAAGTCTTTATTTGTTAGTTCTTTAGCATCTATCAGCTTCACTTCCAAAATCCCTTCAGGCTTAACATCAAGGTAACTGCAACATGTTAAGTTGCAAAAGCCTATAAGATCACAACAATAACAAAAAAAACTTGTAACTTCGTGTGTGGACCTGTGGAGTGATAACAATATTCAAGAAAGTGCTGGGCGGTGAGAGCCCAACTAGGCGCTCGTATATGCAGACTAAGCGGGTATTCCGACAGAGCGGAGACCGCCTTCTCGAACAAAGAGTGATAAAGATGTAGTTAACCTATAATCTCCTGGTATTATCGGAATGATCTTGCGCACTGGCCAGGTAATAGAGTCCTCAATAGCATCTCTTATCGTGTCCTACAAACCAATAAGAGAAAATGTTAACTAACCAGATTCCATCAATTGTAAAATTTATCAACCATGATCGTGGAGATTGCATTGGAAACTATGAAACCTCAAGAGCACTAGACACTCCCGGAATTGCTGATATATCGCCACCAATCACTTTGAGGGTAAAGTCAAGATTTTTCTGTAATACAAGGAACAGGTGAAATTCAATAGTTGAGGTGCAATAAAGGAGTATATCACATGGCTCAAATGGTTTACCAAAGAAGTACCTTTTTCCTTAACGAATAACAAACAGCTCCGAAACAGGGAAAGTCGTCAACCAATGGCTTGAACATCAACCTGAAAACTCCAGTAAATCTGATGTTCTTTACCTGCAGTGACCAAATAGATGGAAGCTTAACGTGCTTTTCTGAGGACGATTACTTAGGGATACTTGTCCGATTGACAATCTTCCCAGCCTATTGAGGGGCGGGGTATGATTGCATACATCCTACTCCCTAGACCCAGCCTAAGGGCGAGATTTATATGTTTGGTTTGGTTTGTCCGATTGAGATGTACCTGTATAGGCAAGGACACCCCAACTCTGGTCTTAATCTCTAGAACAATATTTGGATTCCCATCCCACTGCATGTCTAATTCTACAATTATCTCTTTGGGATCGCCACCGAGTATGGAAACTCCTGCTTCACATCAAACCGTCCTTATATGAGGAGGGATTTGAGAACAGTAACTAATTATTGAGCACAATAACATCGAGCACATGACAATTTATGAGTATCTAAGATGAGGTACAATCCAAGACACAAAAAGAGTTTATGACCTGTAAACTGTGGTGCCACTGTCCCTAAAGTCAATGTTGAAAACTTTAGAGAAGCCAAAATTGCTGGTGTATACTGCTCAAGAATTGGCTCCACAGAGTCTCTTATAACCTGTGATGCTGCCTATGCAACCAAACAAATTGTCCGAAAATTAAATTGAATTCTACATAAACAAACCTCTACATTTCATCCATGTTTTTGGAAAAGAAGATGAGGGCCAACCTCGTCCACATAAGGCCATATTTTGTCGAGATGGTTGTTAAGCCAATGCAACTGAAATAGAGTCGATATGTATAATCATCACCAACTTATAATTGAAGAAAATGTTAGATTCATTAGGTGAAATCTTCTCCAGACCCTATGCTCCCGACTAAATGATTATCGTCCAGACGGAGAATATGGACCGCTGGATTAAATTGATGCAACAATAAATGATGTCAATCCAATAGTCAAAATTCTCGATCTAAACCATAATCATTTAGTCAGGCAAGTAGGATTTCTCAGCTTCAAGAAAGGTAAACAATGCAACTCAACTTCTGTCTATCTGAGAAGACAACCCAAGATGGGTAATATGGATCTGGTAGAAGTTTTCTAGAATCTTGGACTGTCATCCTTGCAAGGGATGTTACTGCTGCAGCCTGGTCATAAATTTCAGACGAGTTATTATGAAAAATCAGAATAAACTACTGATCTAGGAAAATGGTAGATGTATTGTACCAAATCATTGCGAGTTTTGGATCTTGTATTCTGAAAACGGGCAAACCCCACCATCAATCCGAACCCTACTGCAAAACCCAGAATCCAACCGATAAAAAAACCCATCTCTTTACCCTCAGATTTCTATCGGAGAAACAAAACATAAAGGCATTACACGCATGTCACGTCACGAACAAATGTATTTCAATCTGGGATCGATAAGGAAAAGGGAATTTGGTCTTTGTGAAGGAGATGATCGATTTAAAGGGGAGAAATTAAAGGCAAACAGATGTTTGGCGGCAAAAGAAATACGGATACCGTTTATAGGATAGTCTGTTGGTTTGTTACAACTGAAATAGAACTGTACAAAGAGTTCAAAACAATTTAAGATGACACAGAATTTACCTGCTTCGAGTGAATTCATACTGATCTTGGATTTTTCTTTTTCTTTTTTGTTTTTCTTGTTTTTCACTATGTAGTACAGTACATAAGAAAGGTAACTCCCGAAATTACGGGATTAAGGTAATCCCGAGAAATAATGAGAGATTCGGGGATGTCCAAAATTTCTCTTTATCTTCTAATCTTTTCCTTTCCAGCACTCCCCTCAAGTTGGATGGTAGAGGATACAACACCCAACTTGCTAACAGCTTCATGAAATTCTCTCCCGACAACGGCTTTCGTCAAAATGTCCGCAAACTGATCTTTTGAACGAACATAGGGAAGTGTGATTACCCCATCTTCCAACTTCTCTTTTATAAAATGTCTGTCAATCTCTACATGTTTTGTTCTGTAATGTTGCACAGGATTCTCTGAAATCTATATTGCAGCCTGATTGTTACATCTTAGGGGACATGCCTGTTCAGGGGGAAACACCAACTCTGTCATCAGTTTTCTCAACTACAGTATTTCTGCGACCCCTCTAGCTATACCACGAAACTCTACCTCGACACTTGACAAGGCCAATATCTTCTGCTTCTTACTCTTCCATGTAACCAGATTCCCACCAATGAGTGTGAAGTAGCCTGAAGTTGACTTCCGATCAACTGGGTTCCCAGCCCAGTCAGTGTCAGTGTATGCTTCTATGTTCAAATGTCCATTATTCCTGAAAATCACCCCAGTATATGTAGTTCCTTTCAAGTATCGAACAACCCTTATTGCCGCCTCCCAATTATCCTTTTGAGGATTATGCATGAATTGACTAACGATGCTCACGGCGTATGCAATGTTTGGTCTAGTGTGAGCCAGATAAATCAATTTTCCCACGAGGTGCTGGTATTGTTTCTGGTCAGCAGGCTCGGCCTTATCTACAACCGTGAGTCCATGATTCGGTAACATGGGGAAGTCGGCAGGCTTGCAGTCCATGAGACCTGTCTCAGCTAACATATCAAGAATATACTTTTGCTGACAGATATAAATTTCCCTTTTTGATCGCAGTACCTCGATCCGCAGAAACTATTTAAGGGCACCCAAGTCTTTCATCTCGAATTCGCTAAATAGTTTTGACTTCAAGCTTGCTATTTCCTCCTCCTCATCCCCGGTGATCACCATATCATCTACATAGATGATAAGACATGTGAGGCCGTGTGGCCGTCTTTTCAAGAATAGAGTGTGGTCCGAGTTACTTTGGTGAAATCCATATCGCCACATTGCCAGGGTGAACCGTCCAAACTAGGCCCAGGGAGACTGTTTAGTCCATAAAGTGCTTTCCTCAACTTGCATCCTTCAGTGGATCGAAATAAATGTGTGAATCCTGATGGACTTTTCATATATACTTCCTCTTCAAGATCTCCATGAAGAAATGCATTTTTCACATCAAATTGGTGAAGTGGCCAATCCCTGTTAGCTGCAATAGAAAATAACACACGAATAGTATTTATCTTTGCCACAGGAGAGAACGTCTTTGAATAATCAATCTCATAGGTATTTTCTGCGAAGCCGCCGTAATATTAATTATCGTCTTTAAATAAAGTTTAGAATTTGGGTTCATCACTTACGATTTTAGTTTTTCAGCGGCGAAGCCGTCGTAATATTAATTGTTGTATTTAAATAAAGTTTATCATTTAGGATTCATAGAGTTTGAGTTTATCATTTAGGGTTTTAGTTTTTCGGCGGAGAAGTCGCCGTAATATTAATTATCGTTAAATAAAGTTTAGCATTTTAGGTTTTTAGAGTTTTAGGTTCATCATGTTGGGTTTTAGTTTTTCGGTGGCGGCCGCCGTAATATGATTGTCATTTTTAATAAAGTATGTCGAAACATATCAAATGACATCTCTAATCGAATTATACAATTCACTGATAATATAGTAGCATCCATTTTGGTGAACGGTGAACGATTCATCGAATAAATTTACAATTATATTAAGTGTTGTTTTGAAAAAAAAGCCTACACAATTTCATAGTAAATATTATAAAATATTCCTCAATCAATATGGGTTACTCCACCAAAACAGATTGCCCCTAAACGGATTACTCCAGCACCTGTTATACTGTATACAGAAAGTTGTATATAAAATTCTTGTATACCTAGGGCTAGGAGGACCGATGTATTTATATGATATTTATATTACTATGTGGTTAATGTACGTACTACGGTAGTCTATATAGTACATATAATTTGTGATTGAATTTGAGATTTATGTATATGAGTGGCAGGCTGTACTAACATGATAGCGACAAGTCATTAATGAACAGAAGAGGCTTCTTGCATGGGAAACAGGATTGGAAGAGAGGACGACAAAAAAGAATCAAACGCAAAATGCAAGCTGATGAGAGAAATGAGTTGAAGGCAAAGAAAGCTAAGAAGGCTGAGAAATGGGTGAGCATTAAGAAAGCTATCGAACTCGGCATGCCTGAAGAATTTATATCTGATTTCGATAGTTCTAACGCTACCAACAATGATGCATCCAACTACTCCTATCCTTCAATGCCACCGAGTGAGGACTCGCCGAAAAAAACCTGAATAAGGATGGACCTTCCTCGTATCCCTCTAATCCTGATTCACAGAGGAAGAAGTTGAGTTTGATGGCAATGAGGAGGAGGAGGAGGTTGATGAAGGTGGTGATGACATCTGAATTATGGCATGCCCATTTTCAGATTCCATGTTTTAGTGTCATCCTTAATTTGTTGGTTTTAAATGTGATTGAATCCCATGTTTGCTTGTTGTCATTCAACAATGCTCTTGTTTTGAACAATGGTTTTCTCTTGTGTATACAATTGTTCTCTTACAGGTATTCAGTACCGGTACCGGGTTTATCGGTACCGCGGTATTTATTTGGACACCCCTAGAATGCATAAAAAACTCTCAAAAAACTAGTACAACTATTGGTTGACGTGGGATGTTTAAAGAATAGTAATACGTATGTACGTCTACACATATTACAATTTTTGTGAGATTATTGGAATATCATCAGAAAGTTAGCATTTTAGGAACTAGCTTCGAAAGAAATTCTAGAACTGTTAGTAAATATTTTCATAAGGTGTTAGGATCAATATTTAAGATATCAGGTCATTTATTTTCCACCTCGAAACCTTTGAGCAAAGGATGTGAGGATGCAAGGTTCAAGTATTTAAAGATTTGGGACCTCAGCTTTTATCATCTAATCTTAATCTTGCTCGTTAGCATGAGAACCGATGTTGTGAATCGACACAGGATTGTTTGGGTACTTTGCATGGTACGTAAATCCCTAGCCATGCACCTGTAGAAGATTCGGCAAGGTGCAGAACCAGAAATGGTCATGCAGCTTTTAACGTGCTTGGTGTGATTGATGCAACTGGGAAGTTTGTTTATGTAGCAAGTTGTTGGTAAGGGTCTGCCGCAGAAAGAAGGGTGGTGTATGATGCCCTGCATAGGCATCCTGGCTTTAGGGTGCTACAAGGTAATTGTAATTGGTTTGTTGATATGTATTGTTCACATAACTGACCAGTGGCTAATGAATATATCACGTGTAGGAAACTATTATCTATGCGACAGTGGCTACACAAATGGTGAGGGATTTCTAGCGCCTTATAGATCTATTAGATATCAATTGAAGGAATTGATAGACGTCCTCAAAATCTCATGAAATTGTTTAATATAATACACTCTTCTTATAGGAATGCGGTTGACAGAACATTTAGCATACTGAAAAAATATTTGAGGTCTTACTCAATCCAACCTTCTATCTTCTAAAAATACAAAATAAAATATTTATAGTATGCACATTACTGCACAACAACATAATTAGCCAGTAATATATGGATCTATTGCTTTTCGACGATATGAGAGAAAATTCAAAATCAGATGTTGACTATCTGGATGCAGTGGAATATATCAACACCATGGGATTAATAAGTGCATAATATGGATTGATTTTATCCACAATCAATAGATTTGCATTATACTATCAGTCGCTTTAAGTCCTGTTTTGCACAGGGTTCTAAAAATTATAATTAGATTATAAGAATCTTTTTTTAAAAAATGAGTGTTTTGCATAATAAAAGTACTACTACTTGTTCTAATTTTTAGAACCTCTCTCTTCTAAAAAATAAGCATGTCATGACATGTTTTTTTTCCTTCTAAAAATTAGAATGACAATTTTGAA
>JAOYMZ010066296.1:0-12571 GCA_025802335.1 Pinguicula primuliflora
ATTAGTTGGGGTGCAGCACCAACCACACGGGAAAGCTCAACAGCAACAACCCCACCATCATGTGCCTAGAGAGATCATAAAAAATATTGAAGCCTTTTCATCGTCAAACATTCATATGACCAGCTAAAATAAGCAATTGTTATCATCAGCACATATGATGAAGGAGTTCCAGAACACAGATAAACGGACAAAATAATCATATACAAGATAACCCGCTGAGTCCATGAAACGAAATTACTTTTAAGCTCAACTTTGGAACAAGTTCTCGTAAATCTTGGCCGTACTCCGCATTCCAAACCACGAGTAGGCCATCAGTGCCACCAGAAACCAAAAGAGCCTAAAAGGCAACACATGATAAATAACACAGTGAGCAAAAATTTAAAATATAAGGAAGAAAATCAAAAGAGAAAGAACCAGAGCTACATGATACGTCAAATAAAAAGGAAAATTTAACAAGCAACAGAAACTCCAACATAGTCGACCTGAGGGTAATGCAACTTACATTATTTTAGTATTTAAAAAGGACAGAATTATTAATTTCAAGATTATCAGCTCATCAAGAAGCTCGTGAAAGAGATATCGAGAATCTAACATTAACATACTTCAAAACAGCCCTTTCTGAGAAGGCAGGATTCATTTTGCCAAGCATCACATATGAACTTTTATTCAAACCAAAGCGTTACAGTCATATTTGAGGCTTGAGCATATAACCTCCATTGGTTTTCATATCGAATGAGATGACTCTCTAGGTTAAATGCTGAAGTTGGTAGAGAACATGGATGATTTCATTACGAGAATGAAGAACAACTTTGCATTCAAGGGCACATTTGGTTTGGTTGATTACGTCACAATACTATATACCATAATCAACCGTTTGATTATGAGCCGACCCGACTGCGTAATCAACCGGATCACATATTCCAACTGATTATAATCAATCAGGGGGCGTGACATTAAATAATCAACTGGTTGATAACATTTCGGGAAAGGCTGTTACGCACTCAAATTTCATAGAATTACAAACGGCCACTCCTTAAATAATTAATAATTAGCTATGATTAATTAGTGTATTTAATTTCAATTAATTAATGTAATCAACAACTAATTATTTTAAATTAATTAAAAATTACTGCAACTGTTTTGTATAAATTAACAATAAGGACATTTTTGTTTTTTCACTCTCATTAAACTGTTTTTTTTTTCTCTCATTTAACTGTTCATTATACCTTAATATCACGAAATCGCTCGACAAGCAAACTGTGAATAAGATAATTGATCATAATCCAATATACCGTATTAAACTGTTTGGTTACGCGAGTAATCAACCGTAATAATACAGGGTAATCAATCTTGGCAAACCAAACAGGCCCTAATTAGTTTCCATGATAAACAAAATAAATTTATCTGCATAAGCTAGTTTTGGCAACAAAATTTATCCATTTAATCCAGGATCATAGGAGCATGCATAAATAGACACCTAAATTCAATTAAATTTGGATCATGAGATATAATTTTATGTTCGATTAGAACTTTAGAATAAATCAAATGCAACAGCTAACAATAAAATTACTGATTTAGCCGTTAGCTTTCACATGAAAAAAGGCATTGAAAGCATATTAATGTGGACAGTAAGCATATCTCTTGAAATTATTTAACTTATCTACTTGACCATTACACAATTGGTGGCAGTTAAGAAAATTTTCACTGGTCAATTCACGTAATCACAAGAATAATGGGGGATAACAATCAGCCCTATGAATGATGCATTTCAATCTAATTCACAATGTTACAGAAGAAAATGCATATTGAACTGTACAAATTACCTCACCAGAAGAGGCCATGAAGGTCATCAGACAAGAAACAGATCCTTTATGGCCTCCCGTGTATCTTCTAGCAAGCTGCATGAAACAATAAGCATATTCATACAATGTTGGCATTCAAATGTCTAATTTAAATAGAGAAAATATATGTATAAATTAGAAAGACCTTCCAAGTTAGCATGGAAAGCACTCTAATCACACCATCGGATCCACCGAACGCCACAAGAGGCCCATCACCAGAAACCGATCTGCAGAGGAATTCCATACTGGACCAAAGAACTTAGTGGTTAGAGCTGGTCCTTGATGTAGAGAAAACTGGCTTCAATACAGTTCCAACACCGAAATAATCAATCAAACCATTACAGGCAATGCACAAAGTCGAAACTTTTAGTTAAATTTTCTCTCCAGTAGTAAACAAGGATGAAACTACCACCGGTCAAAAAAAATGAATCAGGAAGCAGGGTAATAGGTATGTATATGGGCGCATTCAGTCCCCATGGAATCCTTCGGAAAATTAGCTGGAAGAAAACAATTGCATCTATTGACAAAATAATATCTTAACCGTGAAAGAATTGCTATTGCTAGCGCAAAAATGATACAACAGTCATCAACAAGTCAACAAATCCCCGAAGCAACGTAACTATTAGTGTCGCAAACACCAAAACACAGAGAATAATTGTCAGAAAAAGTTGCAATGACTCTTCTAAACATCATGGCAGGTAAGTCCAGAAGCCACTTGATTTGGTGGGTGTGGAAACATCAAGTCGAACTAACAGAATTACTACCAGAATACCTAAGCACGGCTGAGACTCTAACAACCAAATAAATAGGAATGAAATCTTTCGTCTATATATAGAAATCATAGACCAACCAACGAATTCCTTGTATATCAAGCAGTGAAAGCTTGTTAAGTTTCAGTTTTTCGTCAAATATATAGGAACCCTGATATTCCCCCCTGTGGGTGATGTGCCGCAGTCACAAAGACAGTAGACATATGCATCATTAAATAATATCAACAAAATATGTAACGCAGCCTTTCATTTTGCCCGAAAAATATAGATAGACCAAATACTTGCCATAGAAGAGATTTATTATCTAAATCTTGCTTTGGTACGTCTCGGCCACGCATTGTCACCAAATCTAGAAAAATGGCTTTATTCTCACAACATATAACGAGAAAATGGCGTCCTTTTGTTGAAGGTGCAGGGGAAATGAATGCTGAAGTAATATTGCTGATAGCCGTTGGAGCTTCAGCGGCTGCAGAGCGACTCCTCCATAGCTGCCAGTAGCATATCTCATCATCATAAAAGCAAACCTGTTTAACACTAGAAACCATATGCCATTTTATCAGGATCCGGTTTAAGAAAGGAGCCATTGAGCTACTATATAAAAAGAGGAAAAAAACAAAAAGAACTAGCAAATCGGTATTCAATATACCTAGCCTATGATTTGACAATCAAGATGACAATCATATGTCTGAAACTCCATGTAGATCAATCGAATAAAAAAAGGCATTCAATATACCTGCCACCCCGTATGGCTTCCGTTGGTTTACCCCTAGGCTCTATTGCACAAAAATAAGCAGAACAAAAAAATTAGTGACCATAAAGAACGGTTTACACTATAAAGAAAGAGCACGAAAGTTTCGCAAGCAGGAAATTACATAGCACATAATCCTACAAATTGAGGCATTATCTATTTCAGTAGATCACAAATGGTGCTCTCAAATTGGTACAGTGGTCTGAGGCAGTAAGCGTTTACAACTTTGTGCATCCTTAATTGAACATTACTGATGGAAGACACACTTCATAATGCATATTACCTTTCCTTCATCTAAATGAGTGCAGGTTTCATACAAACTCAGGTTGTAATAAGCTATCACAAAGAATCTATTCAGATAATAACGCAAAAACTAAGAGAAAATAAAATCGCAGCGAAAAAAAATTTGTAATAGAAAATTGAGTTTCCATGTACCATATTTGTAATGAATAACACCTAATCATTGGTAGAAGTGACAGCATTTTGTAAAGTAGAAAGGAAGCTCTAAAGATGAGAAAGAAAACATAAAAAATGAATCAGCCAAAAAAACTGGGTTTTGATGTGTAATGTCAAGTTCCACAAGCAGCACTTCAGAGTTCAGACAATGCAAGGAAGATGGATCAAAGATCGGCCCACAACTATTCTGCTTTCGCATATACTATCCATACTACAGTTCACGACATGAGCAAATCTGAAACGATGGCACATTACCTGTTTCGCCCTCTGCCAACTTCTCCAATTTCGCACCAACCAACCGCCTCTCGTCAATACCTCCAGCTTTCAACTCATATATAACCTACAGGACACCAGAAATTAAACACATCACACCACAGAATCCACGCAAGCGGTGAATCCAAAAGAATTGATCCGAATATAGTAGAACCTGGCGGTTCTCCCAGTTCCAGACAGAGACATAATCCGACGCATCGGCTGTAACTAGCCAGGGATGTGTCGGGTGCAATTGAATCTTCACGATCTTATCATCAGTCGGACGGAAAGCCCTTAATCGTAGCATTCTGCTAAAAATTGCTTATCTGACCAGTGATTTAGGTATTTAGTCTGAAACGGAAATTTCAGACCACAGGCAAGCTGATTCGGTGAGAATTGAAACTATACTTCGGATCGAGCAGAACTGCAGAAAATTTTAACAATTTTTGAAAATGCGATCAAGGTCTTGTAAATACACGAGCAACAGCTCTTCCAAAGATGGTACTTACCGATGATGTTAATCTTCCAAAGATGTACTTCGGTGAGAATTAAAAATGTTAATCTTTGTAATTGAAAATCTACCCGTCATTCAAAGATCGGTACATGCTGTTTGGCGGGAAAATATACGTTTTTCGATGATCGGTATCTATTCGAGGCGAGAAATGACTTACCGGTATTCCGAAGATTGGTAAGATGAGGAAAAGGCGTGAATTTCTTAAGGGTGTCTTACGATAAGGGACCTCGTTTTGGTATAATAACAACGAATCAAGTGGAGGGTTTTAATGGAATCCTTAAGGGTGCACGCCGTCTTCCGATCATGTCAATAGTTAGACAGATGCTGGAGAGTTGCATTAAATATTTTTGAGCACGGATAAGTGATTGTGTCAGGATAACCTCAAATTTTGATGCATGGAACGATAAGGCAAAACATTTCTTCGATACTTCGACAAAGCGCACCACAATGCATGTGGCAGATCCTTATGAACCTATATTTGCGGCTGTGAGGTATGTCGCGCAGGTGAAAACCAAAGGATCAGTAGAAACGTAGCGCATCATACTGGCTGATTATATGTGTTCTTGTGGGAAGTAGTCGCGGTTTGACATCCCCTGCTCACACGCAATACAGGTAATTTTACTTATATCTAAACTTTATATTTTAGTCTTTTTTTTGTTACATGTAGTATGCCCAATAAAAAGAAAGAAAACAAATGAACAAAAAAGGAAATTTACAAGTAAAGAGTCTTGTGCCCAGCTACGGGATTTGGTATCCTTTTTGTAGCAGACTGGACCCTGATTCAGCCGGCATTCATTTTCCCCCATGCTCCATCATTTTACACAGAGGGTTTTTGCTCAAGTTGATCCCATGTTTTTGCAGAGAGTATGTCCAATGTTACTCCAGCTTTTTGCATTCAGCCGACAAGAGCTCCAGCGTTTGCAAATCAACCTCTTACAAGTTCACTTTCAGCAACTGTGGACCTCCTCAGTACAAAGAAAGCTAAGCATTTTGCGTTCATATTCTCAGCCTCGGTCGTTTTCAATTTGGAGCATCTCTTGCCAAGTTCCATCACCTCTCTAAGCATTAGTCGTAATTTAGCATCTTTAGGCTTCAGCACCCATTGATCAGCATTAGTCTTCATTTTATCATTTCAGCGAGTGCATCTTGTGTACGTTACCAGCCTGGATCCAAAAACAATCCATGGGTTGTTCTCCTTCTTTAGCATCAGTTACCTTTGGCTTCAGTAACCATTAATCAGCAGATCATCATTTAACATTCAGCAACAGATTTAACGGCCAGTGCTCCCCAGTACAACTCCGCATCAGTGGTAAAAAACAGAAACAATAGGATGCATTAGAATCTGATAAATCAGCAACTAACTTAGTCATTACTAATCTTGAATTATGTTTTGCTCAATGTACCTATGCCGGACATGATTGCTAGAATTTAACATCTCCATGTAGTCGTAGACCGCAATGTGACCCCCACGGAGGATCTGGCTCGCAGCCGTGGCAACTCAGTATTTTCAATACACCAGCTTCATGTGTGTTATCTGCTTTCCTTCTAGAGGTCTCCCTTTGTTCCTGCTGGCAGATCGATCTCACTTCGGATGGGATCTTTGTTTTGGCTGCAGTTCCAAGCTCTTGCGTTTGTTACCAGCACCTCAGTACAATCCCGCATTAGTGATCAAACATATTAGAATCTGATAAATCAACAACCAAATTAGGCATTACTAGGCTTGAATTATGTTTGCTCAATGTACCTATGCTGGAGATGATTGCTAGAATTTAGCATCATCTCCGTGTAGTTGTAGACCGCAATGTGACCCCCGTGGAGGATCTGGCTCGTAGCCCTGGCAACTCAGTATTTTTCAATGCATCAGCTTCATATGTGTTATCTGCAAAATCACACACGAGGACAAAAGCATATATCTTTTTGCACATTAGATAGTTGCAGCATCTGCTTTCCATCTATAGTTTTCCTTTTGTTCCTGCTGATAGACCGATCTGACTTCGGATGGAAGCTGATGTTCAACATAGAAATTATGATCACCATCCTCCTCCTTCCCTAGAACTCTTCCATCCTCCTTCCCTAGAACTCTTATTGCATGATTAGTATCCACTTGAACTTCATGAAGTCCTCTATTAATACACATATGAAGCCCTGCACATATTGCCTTTATTCGAACATCTTGTGCATCGTTTGCCCGGTAAGTAAATCCCGTGACAAACTCATCATTACTGGTTCTAACAATTCCCCCAACCCCTACTGTGTGATGTCCAGATATCCAAAAGCAGGAAGTCTGCAATCTGTACCAACCTGGCAGTTGAGGTATATCAAAATGCATCCTGTTGAGACCTCTGTCGCTCAGCTGAGATGGTGTAGGTATAGAGATGTTCAATGAGTTCAGCAGCCCCTGATCTTTTGTTCTTATGTTGCCTCTCAGCAACCTTTTTCTCATCATATCTGTCATCAGATTTAGTGTGAGTTTGATCACCTGCTTCACTGTCATTAACTGTCCTTCATACAATGCGTTGCATCTATTTACCCATATTGACCAGCAGATACATACTGGCAACAGTCTAGTAACTAGCTGAGTGACCTTGGATCCTTTTATTCTACCCCATCCATCCAATCGTGTTCTAATAGTTCCAGACAGTTGGGTGATTCCACAACATTGCTCAACGTAACACCAGACTGTTGTAGCTACTTCTCCCGCCGAGAATAGATGGTCTAATGATTCCTCTTGTGGACTTTGACAACAACATTGGCATTTGGATACCATACTCACCCCTATCCTTTTGATTTTTCCTTCAACTGGAACTTCATCCATCAGAATTTTCCACATCAGTAAACTCAGTTTCAGTGGAATAAACTGGTGCCAAACTCTTGTGAAACACATCTGAGGTTGAGCTTTGTTCCTGATCTGCTCCCAAGCCGCCTTGAAGCTGAAACTCCCATCTTTGGATGGCTCCCAAATACACTTATCCTCTCTTAAGAAATGGACCACCTTAGTAATATCCTCCTGCACCTCAGCTGGTAAGTTAAGTCCCCTTATACACCATTGATGATTTAGTCTAAAATCTTCCAGCTTTGCTCCCTTAGGATTAGCAGTTGTCTGCTGGCCAATTGGACCCTTGTGAGTCCATTTATCCCACCAGAAATAAATTCTAGTGCCATCTCCAACGATCCAATAAGAGTGGGATAGCATAACTTGTCTGACATCTAGCAATCTCTTCCAGATATGAGAGTTATAACTCTTGTGTTGAACTGTGCAGGGACTGGACTTAGAGAAATATTTTTGCTGCATACAAATTGCCAGTAACGATTGCTCCTGACGAATCTGCCACCATTGCTTCATTGTGGCTGCCATACACACATCTTGCAACCTTCCAATTCCCAAACCTCCCTCATTCAATGGGAGACAAATTCTTTTCCAGGATACCCAATGTTTTTTCTGCTGCCTGTCATTGCTTCCCCAAAAAATAAAGTGCAAAGCTCCGCTCTATCTTTTTTACAACTACTTTGCTTGGCTGAAGAGTCATAGCCTGGTAGATTGGGAGGCTTGATAGGACATTAATCAATGACAAATTTTATTCAATGACAAATTTAATCAAGCAAATTTATGTAGACTTTTCGGAAATATCGTGTGGATCCTATGAATTTTTGCATTCCGGAAATGGCCATCGAAACTCTTATAAGGACATATTCAATGCAATTTCTCCCGTTGAGTCCACTTCATGAGGTACCTGTGCCACCGTATACGCTTACGCATCCTCCTAATGGACAAAAGGTGAAGTCTGGTCCCAAAGGAAAAAATCTGCAAAAACAGAATTACGGTATGAACTATGGAAAATCGTCAAACAAATGCAGAGTAAGTATTAATTCAATAACGCTTTATTTTTTTAAACAAATATATATATAACAATAACATTTTATTTTTTGTACAAGAAACAACCTCCTCCACAAACGCAAGACGGAGGATGTTATGACCCTCCATTTTGATATATTTGTTAATTACTGGTATTTGCGAACTTTATGATTAATAAAAATATTGGTACCGGTCTTTGAATAACCGGTTGTTTAATTTTCCCGCCAAACAGCATGTACCGGTCTTTCAATGACCGGTGGATTCTTAATTATAGAGATTAACGTTCTTAATTGCGTTCAGTTTTTGCAAGACCGGTGCTTCGTAATACTGGTCTTCCAAAGACCGGTTGCTCTTATCGGTCTTTAGAAGACCGGTTGATGATATTTTCAAAAATTATTGCATATTTTGTGGCATATTCAAAAAATTTCCCAGAACTGCGGTCACAATCCAGTTTTTTACCACATCAGAGTAAAAAATCACAAAAAAATATCGTCCAATTCAAAATGGGATAAATTGTGCAGGGAGACATAAGTAGGGGCAGTTTACTAGACTGGATATTTTTTGATAGGTAATATATTTTTATTTATTTACTTCAAAAACTATTCTTACACTTTACAAAGTTTTTTTTCCATATTAAGGCCGCACTTTATCTCAATTTGGGAAAAAAATCGATCTCCTTTCATCTTTGCAACTGCCCTTCCACCGGAGATCTCATCTTCTCCGCTAGCTCCACCTTCAATGGTTTCGTGCTATGCAGTACAACGACAGGCGTCTCCAATTCTCCAAGCTCATCCCAAGTACCAGGAATCCATTTAATTTGAACGCATGCCATAGATTTAGGTGGATCATATCTAAGGCTGTATCAATCTCGATTCTATGCCCTTTGAAGATATGATTGTTCCTTACCTTACAGATTTCCCAGCATATTTCCTGCCAAATCGCATTGAGCATCTGCTTGTTCCATGGGTTCCCTAATAAATGCATGTGCTGATCAAGATGCTCCAGTACGCTCGAAGCCACGACTGTATGCACTCCTAGCCATTTATACATTCCATTCCAGATTTCTGCTACCGCAGTGCATTGTAGAAAGAGATGATCTGTTGATTCTATGGCTTTTTTGCAGAGGGCACAGGCAGAGGATGGGAGATTGACACCTCTAATTGAGATATTTTCTCTCGTTGGGATTTTGTTCTGGAGAACTTGCCAAGTAAAGTAGCACTTCTTTGAGGGGATCATGTTATTTCAGGCTTTACTTGCTCTCATTTCAGCTTCTCCTACATTCCATATTGTACTCATGAGCTGTTGATATATCGCTTTGGTGCTGTATTTGTTTTCTCCAGGCATTACTAGTTTCCAGGAGTCAAGCGTGTCTGTCTGTGGTGGCACTGTGACCAGGAGCTGCTGCATAAGTTGTAATTGGTGGAGCTCCTCAATATTCAGAGCCCTGGTTCAGTACCAAGTCCACACCCAGGTATTTCCTGCGTAAATCCCTTTCTCACTCACAGTTATCTCTTTATCCGCACTTAGGTCATATAGTGATGGAAACACTACTACTGCCAATGTTGTGTTCCTGATCAGTTTTCATGCCAGAAGTAAATGCTCGTTCCCCGACCCATTTCTCTTTTGTAGTATTGCCAGAACCACTGTGATAGGAGCACTTCCTTTAACAGGTCCTGCCAACATGTTGAGTATTTTTTCGTAGGTCTAGGTAAGCTCATCCTCCTCACATTAGAGTGTATCTCTCCATATCTTGCAGCTAGGACTATGTTAGAAACTTGGTTGTTTCCAAATAGCAGCTTGTGCCCCTATTTGGCTAGTAAAGCTAAATTAAATTTCTCCAAGTTTCTGATACTCAAACCTCCCAACTCCTTAGGATAGTTAATTTTGTTCCAACTGACCCATGCGATCTTCCTAGGTCCAGAATTCTTCCCTTCCCATAAGAAATTGCGCTGCAGCTACACAATTTTGTTTAGTATTCTTTTAGGGGCCTTGTATAGTGACAAGTAATACGCTGGTATGGCTAATAGGACTGCCTTAATTAGTACCACTCTTCCTCTACAAGATATGAATTTCTTCTCCCAGCCTCCTAGCCTCTTCTCAATCAATTCAATCACTGGCCTCCAAGAACTCAGCCTTCTCAGGTTGATCCCAACTTGTATGCCCAGATATTTGAATGGCACTATATCTGATCGGCAATTAAGGATGTCTGTCTACCTTCTAGCTTCATCTGTAGTGACATTGAGCGAGTATAGTTTGCTCTTATCAAAGTTAATTCTTAGCCCTGAGATAACATTGAAAATTCGTAGGATTCTCTTGTATGTCATCAGATCTTCATCTGACCTGTCTCCAAATAGGAGAGTGTCATCTGCGAACTGCTGCACCATTATTCTTAGTGAATTATCCCCGATGCAGTAGCCCTGTACTCTCCTCTGCGCTCTGGCTTTCTCCACTAGCATATTCAAACCTTAAGCTGTAATGGCAAAGAGCAGTGGTGATAGTGGGTCACCCTGCCGTAATCCCTTGTGCATTTTAAACTAAAATGCGAGGTGTTTGCATGCATTCTTTTATCCAAGACATCCATTTTTGAGGGAAACCCATCTTTTCCATAAGATTCCATAGATAAGATCACGAAACAGAGTCAAAAGCTTTAGAAAAATCAACTTTTAAAAGAGCACACCTTTTTTGAAAGCTTTGGCATCATGTATCACTTCGTTGGCCACCAGGATACTGTATAGTATCCCTCTTCCAGGCACAAAACCTATTTAGTGGACAGATACCAAATTGGGTAGGATAGGGGATAATCTTCTAGTGAGGAGCTTAGAGAGTATCTTGTATAAACTTCCCACAATAGAAATAGGTCTGAAATCTTGAATTCCTTGGGGATTTGTTGTCTTTGGGGCCAGGGCTACAAGAGTAGAGTTTATACCTTTGACTAGTTTTGCAGAGTGCCAAAACTCGTCAAAGAAATTGATAATATCAGCTTTGAGCAGCGACCAAAAGTGTTTGATTAATTTAAAATTAAATCCATCAGGTCCGGGACTCTTCTCTCCTACACAACTTTTTACGGCTTCCAAAATTTTCTACTCAGAAAAAGGACAGGTTAGTGAAAAACAGTCTGCTGCAGTCAACCGACTCTGCATTCCCCAGTTGATTTTCGGCCTGGGATTTATTTCTGCTGCGAAGTGGTTTTTAAACTCATCATTTAGATATGTTTTGACTTCTTGCACATTTGAAGTCCACTCCCCGTTAATGTTTACTCCTTTGATGGTATTATTGTTCCTGTTTTTCCTAATAGTTGCATGGAAAATCTTCGTATTTGTATCTCCTTTGTTCAGCCATCTAGATCTGAATTTCTGATATGCATTTCCTAATAAATGCATGCGTGTGTAATCAGAAATCTAGACTGGATAATTTCTGATTACACATGCATCCATTTATTTCTTACTATACCGCACGAACTTATATCATTAAAGCCCTATTTTGCGCGGGTGCTTATGATTCTAATTGGTCTTATAAACACATTTTAAAATAAAATGAGTGTTTTGTGTAATACAAGTACTAGTGCTTGTTGTTCTTTTTTTAGAACCTCTCTCTTCTTAAAAATAAACACCTTATGAGATGTTTTTTTTCCTTCTTAAAAATAAGCATGACATTTTTGTAATAATATTTAAATAGAAATATTTTTATAACTAAATTAACCTTAACTAATATATTTTAATTAAATAAATAAATGTTATTTTAGTAATTTAATGTTAAATTTGTTATATATAATTAAAATAAAATTTCAAATGATTATTTTAAAGCACCTGCGCAAAACACCACAGGTTCAAAAAATAAGAAGAAGTAGTAGTAGAAGTAATAGAAGAAGTAGTAGTACTTCTGCGCAAAAAAAACCTTAATTATTAGTTGATAGTATTCTAGAAGGCGTGATACGAAAGTGAAACAGTCGGAAGCAGCTCAGCGTCCAGCCGGAAAAAGCCGCCTAGGCGGCGCAATCTAGAACATTGTATTTACTACACACTAAAATGCACTGGATTGTGGAATTGTATTTTATCATCCTCGAGATATCAAATTTCTTGTCATCCCGACCCAAAAAATAATGTCAAATAAATCGAGGCATCCGCACAATGCCAAGAC
>JAOYMZ010066307.1:0-12569 GCA_025802335.1 Pinguicula primuliflora
TAAGTTGTTACAACATAAAACATGTACCCAAGTTCTTATAAAAGTGGAAATGAGCATGTTTTGAGCTTTAATCTTGTAGTTTAGGGAATGAAATGGACTAAAATATAGCATGAAATAAGCCCTAAATAGGTGCTTATCAAGGGTCATCCTTGGCACTAGCAAGGAAACTACACTCCAACACATGGATATGGATGGTGGACGTGAGGAATGTTATGCTCACTAACACTCTATGGTTCAATGGTGAAGGAGAATGCAACTTTTGGTGGGACAAATGGATGTAGAGCCCTTCTTTGGGACACATGACTCAAGTTACACTCCCAAACCTCAAAGTTAGGGATTTCATCCGAGAGCATCAATAGATGGGAAGGAAGCTAGAACAAAAATTAGCCCCTTCTTTTGCGCAAATGATCATGGATATCTCTTTGCAAGAGGAGAAGGATATTTGCATTTGGATGCATACTAATGATGGAAACTTCACAATCAAATCTGCGTTGTACATCATAAGATATCACACCTTCTAGAGAGTTCTTATGGTTTTGGCACAAGCATATACCATCCAAGATGAGCATACACATGTGGAGGATGGTACACAATATTTTGGCGTGGATAATAAACATGGGAGTAGAGGTATTTCTCTTCCTTCTTGTTGCTCATGTTGCATTATTTCTCACTCTATTGAGTCTCTTTCTCATCTCTTTATGGAAAGTGAATTGCCTTTAGTTGCTTGGATTTATTTTGAGAATATTTTGGATATACATCCTTCTTCTATGACTTTTGGTTCACGTCTCGAGGCTTGGCTGCTGTCACAACATTGTTCCACCATGGAATTTATTCGAAGATTGCTCTTGATTCTTATTTCTTGGGAGATTTGGAAGATGAGGTGTAAGATTAAATATGATGACGCATCCTCATCCTTTGGCTCTATTATCTACATCATACATTCTAGCTCGAAGGATTTATAGGGCTTTACTTCCTTTGCTACCCCTATTCGGTCGGATCACAGGGCAAGCTTGGAGTACATCGTGTGTTCGGAGGTGACTGTGGTAACCTTCAGGAGCGACCAACGTATAGACGATTAACATCACAGTCGTGATGAAATCGCTTTCAACGTAGTGTGCGCATCCACAACATAGCTTGAACAGGAAAAACAATAATTCTTTGATACTGATAATTCGCAGTATTTTACCAAGAATTTGAAAGCAATTTTTTTATTGCAATTATAATAGATTATTGTTTTTTTAGATTATCCTAAATCTATCGTTTGCCCTGTTCTTGGCTATGATAATTTGCAATGCAGGTAGAGGTTTTTGTTAGGGTTGGCCAAATTTCGGCAACACTGCTGACGATATGTAACTAGTCATCATCGTTGTTCTCATGATGAAAGTAACGGACTACTCTGACGACCTCGGCTCCGAGTACTCTATCTTCACAGCGATCCTGATTTGCACTTACATCTCTGCATTCTCCAGGTAGTGGGGCTCGCTCGGGTGGTTGATTTCAAGCAATATTTTCCTGCTGGTGTATTGATCGGCCTTGTGTGTGAATCTGCTGTTCACATGTGTAATTAGTCCTCGTGATACGATGTATGTGGCAAATGGAATTGTGCATATGGGAGTTTGTGGAGATGATTATTAGTGCTAGAAGACAAAGTCTTGGGTGAACTCTCTATTGACAAGATCACTAAATCTAAGATTTTATCATTGCCTTTTAATCAACTGAGCGACGAAGTTCCTACTAAGATATGGGGATTCAAATCCTTCCTCTCCCAAAAATTGGTCAAGCTAGAATTTCAGGGACACCTCCGGGATTTCATGGTCATCTGGTTAAGCGGCATATGAAATGGTTGAACACAAAGTTGTGTCTTTATGAATGGATTGCACGACAGTAACATCAAATCATGTGTTAGAAAGAAGAAAGGGAGAGTTAGGAAAGCCATTGGTGGGGTTACTCTGATATTTTTACTTTGGCTTCCTTTGAGATGGTAAATACAAAGAACATAAGCAATGCAATCCACATGGTAGTTGGTCGGTTCTTCTTTGATGTGGATTGCTTGCAGATGTAGTTAATTCTGCTTATTTTCAACCAGTGGCTGATGCTATCGCTTCTCATGGAGCTGGTGTTGTTGGCCCTTCATCCAATGATATTAAGGGCTGGATTTGGAAGAATATAGATAGTAAAGTGAGAAATGATGGTGATCTATGTAAAAGAGCTTGGGACGTGACTGGTTGCTTGTTTTTGGCGGATGAGTGTATTTCAGGGGAAGATCGGATGAATTCAGTCGTTGTCCTTTATGAATTGGTCAAGGAAACCATGGAACAAGTTGTCTCGAGAAATGTTCTCCAAGTAATGACAAGTTGAAGGTCGGTATGTTGTTGCAGGGAAAAGAATTACTTGCACTTATTCGACTATTTTTGGGGTCCTTATGCTAGCTATTGCATTGAATTAATGCTCAATGATATAGGAGAACTTCCTTCCGTAAAGGTTTTCTCTGCTTGCCAACCAGGTGCACAGAAACTGTTTGATAAATGTTTTTCAGATACCTGGTTTCTTGGAATTTGAGAAAGTTGAGGTTAAGGCTCTTGAGCAGAAGCAAAGGCTACAACAGGAGATGTTTCAGATGCTTGGTCAACTTAAAGATTCTAACATCTGAAAAATATTCGTAGAATCTATTGATCCAAATACTAGCTCTTATCAAGCATCTGGCGTGAAGGTAAGAAAAGTTTCACCAAATACCCTTCTTGTAGATGGGGTGTACAAAAGGGGGTAATCGTATTCGAGTGAGTGAACTTGCATTTGATTCCCGCCACTTAGATGAGTTGGCGATCTTCTTCTCCATAAATTCAACAATGGACTAGCTCTCACACGGAGAATTATTTGAAGAAATGACTACAAGAAACACAATGTTCAGGGATCGAATATTGAATGTGGAGATGCATGTTATTGGTTGGACCTTCAACTCCATGATCGTCGCACTGTGTAAAAACATCGGAAACCTATGCAAGTCAAATAGAGATGGTGACAGAGTTTTATTTGGCTATACAAGAGATGATAATTGAAAATGTCATTGATAATTATCTTATCCTAGAGAAATTACGCCACCTTCGACGGTGTGTGGGAAAATGATTAGTCCACATTGTATCGTAGTCTCATGGGCCGCCGTGATGGTGGCAATCAGGAAGATGACACCATATATTTTCAATGGTTAAATTTGAGATAAATGACTCTCTATGATTCCACCAGTCATTTGATTAAGTACTTGGATGATGTGGTATCTCAAGGGGATATGTGAAGGAAGACTCTTAATCATTTACTAATGTACTTAGGGGTACTATGGATTGGTTTCTATGTTATGCTAGATTTCCTAGTGCATTGGACGAGCATAATGACACCAATCAGGCTATAGTGAATGATGATGTGAGCGCTATGAGTGATATGTATTCGGCATGGTCTATCAAAGGATTGAATCTCATGAGGTGAGAGTCAATGAGCTAAGAGCCCGTGAGGTAAGAACATTATTTTTACATGTGATAATATGTCCTTTATTTTTCATTCATTGACTATGCTGATATGCATGTTTTATATTTTATTCTGATTGTTCAGATGGCTCTCCCCATGCATTGGTGGTAGAGAGTCATAGGTTACCCTGCGATTATCCTCATGTGTGGGGGCTGAGGACTTTGGAAGTCAACTTTACGTGTGTGGATTGAGAGCCGCATGTGGCATTTTAAAGTGGGGATGCAGAGAGTCAATGTAGATGACTATCCTATGCGTGGGATAGAGAGTCATAGGTTACTTTTTGATTCTCCTCACTTGACGGTCTGTGGACTGATACTGATGGTACATTTTGTTGTCCGGATATATAGGAGTGTAGAGAATCACTGCAGATAGCTCTCCCATGCGTGGGGTAGAGAGCCATAGGTTACCCTGCAATTCTCTCCACTTGAGAGTGTGTGGACTTATGAAGTCGTCTCTCTCCAGACGTGGGGGTAGAGAGCTACATTTGGTATTTTCCAGCCTCTTCGTAACAGGGAGGTTGAGGCTATATACGCATCTACGGATGCAATTGGTAGCATTGCCCGACCTCTGAATACCAGGGAGGTTGAGAGTGGATGCACATCTGCGGATGCAACTAGTATATGGCACTTTTTTGTCCTCCCGATTTGTGGGGGTAAGGGTTATATGTGTGTTATGAGAATAGTAACCCGAGCATAAATGAGTTCAAGACTTAGTTCATTCATGAGTTCAAGACATAGTTCACTCACTCACTGGCCTGTGTCGTAGTCTCACTTCACAACTTGTCAATTCAAAAATTGACATGTATGTGTATTACTCTTCCTTCGCTTGTTGGGGTTAAGGACAGTTGCAGACGGCTCTCTCCATTTGTGAGGGTAGAGAGCCGTAGGTTATATTTCGGTTCTACCAATGATTGGGATGAAGAGATTGCTGCAGATGGCTTTTCCCTTGTGGGGGGTAGAGAGCCTTGGTTTACTTTGTAATTCTCTCCATTTGTGATAAATGGAAACTGATGCAGACGGCTCTCCCGCGTGGGGGTAGAGAGTCGTAATGATGATTTGCAATCCTTCCCATGCATGGGGGTAAAAAATCGTTGTAGACTGCTCTCTCCATGTGTGGGGGTAGAGAGCAGTGACCATGATTTGCGATCCTCCCCATGCATGGGGATAGAGGATTGTCGCAGACTGTTCTCCCCATATGTGGGGATAGAGAGAGTTGATCCTCCTCATGCATGATCCTCCTCATGCGTGAGGGTAGAGGATCATTGTAGACTGCTCTCCTCATGCGTGGGGGTAAAGAGCAGTGACCTTGGTCTGTGATTCTCCCTTTGTGTGGGGGTAGAGAATCATTGCAGACTACTCTCCTCATATGTGGGGATAGAGAGCAGTAACTATTGATTGCAGTTGTCCTCATGGATGAGAGTAGAGGACCGTTGCTGACGATTCTCTTCATGCATGGGGGCAGAGAGTTGTAGTATGTGACTGCGGATGACTGTGGGCTCTTAATGACTCCCTCTTAAGTGTGGGGGCGAGAGAGCCACCTAAGTGGATGTGAAGGTTGATCACATTCTATGAAAGATGTTAGTCTTTCTTTCTAAAGAATCCATGAGACGAAGGTATGCGCATGTACCTAAAATAATGCGCAAGTGATAATATCGTAGAGTTTGTACACCTAAAGGGTTGTATATGTGATGTATGTTTTTGACTAAATCCACAAATGAGTTAAAGACATAGTTCACTAATTTGGGCTCAAGTTTTAATCTCGCCTCACAAATTATCAATTCAAATAGAAAGATATTGACATTTAAGTATATAACTCTTCCTTTGCTCAAGGAAAATGTTTTTTAAGTCATTTGTGGGAGATTGTTGAAGCAACTGCCTTGAAAAAAAGGGAATTAAATGGCTTTGGGTTGTTACCAAAATTTAATATCAGTCAGATATTATTTTGGGCCCAACTTCATGGTTTGGTTAATAAGATATTTTGTGGGTTAATATGTCCAGAACATTCAGGCCCATTATATTTTGAGTTGTAATGGAATAGAGACTCTTCCATTCTCTCTTATATATATGGGTCGGGTATAAGGTTATGTAGATAGATAAATTAATTACCATAACTATTCTTCTTCTCCTACTCCGGCTATTCTCTTGAATTAGGATTATGGATGTCTCTCTCCAACTTCCGATCATGGAGTGAACCGTGTACTCGGAGATGGTTGTGGTAACCTTCGAGAGCGACCGGCATATAAACAATTAGCACCACAGTCGTGATGAAATTGCTTCCAACACAATGTGCACATCCACAACACAACTTGAACAGGAAAAACAATAATTCTTTGATATTTATAATTTGCAGTATTTAACCAAGAGATCTTTCGTTGGGACTATTCAATTAATGCAAGTGTCACCTAATGCATCCAAGCACCCCAGCAATAAATAGTTGGTTAAACACGATAAGCATAGAAGTAATGAGCTTAAGGATTCGGAAACGAAATAGAAAATGCAACAACTTGAGCATAAGACAATTAGCATATTATGAAGAAGATACCTGAAAAATTTAGTGGGTACAAGGCATATGAGTCAATGAGTGAGTCCATGCGCAGGGTTTACAATTCGCTGACCATTGAGAAGTTTTAGAGAGGTATGCACAATATGAAAAAAGACAATCAAGAGCAAGAATCCACTGAAGTTATGAATTATCATGGTCCTTTTAGTTGCTTTTGAACATTTTTTATTACTTATTTGGCTTATTTTCAAGAGTTTGAAGCAATTACCATTGACAAGACATTTGAAACAAACAAGTACTTATAACTCCAGTATAAGATTTTTGTTCATTTGTTTGGTTCTTGTTTCAATCATTGAGTTACCTGCAATTTTGTTTTATAGTCACCAAGTCAAATGTTGTCATCGATGTCGCCAGGCATCAACAGCGTCCAATTCTATATGCAATTACTCACGATGTATTAGACTAATATATGTATTTCTAGGTGCAACAATGCTGTATCCAGTTACTCACAAATTTTGTGTCATTGAGATTATATTGTCTATTGAGATTTTTGAAAACATACATTGATGCTAGCTTCTGTTGATGCCATTATTGAGATTTTGTTGAGTTTACATTGTCTACTGGGATTTCTGTTTTTACATTCTGATACATCTCGTCACTTAGCTTGATCAGCGAACACAATAACACAAACTGATACATATGTAGTGAAACTGATACGTCTCGTCCCTATTGTACTGATACAAACGGATACAGAATTCCAAGGTAGCTGCAACAAACTGGCGTCTTCAATAAATACCAAATCAGCAGTAAGAAATGAATAATGTATCGAGATTCTTGTCGCTGGAATTGCTGGCCCTCTCACATGGACGAGTTCAATCAAGCAGTTTAAATTCACTGTTGTTGGTCACTGTGTAATACAACTCACTAATGTATCGAGATTCAACATTCTAGTATAGGTGGCGCAGAACAATGTTCGAGAAAGTGTTGGGCGGTCGCGGTTAGGGTTCATTTAGCACCTAGATGGCCTAAGCCCTAAGCGGGTACTTAGACGACATTTGGACAGGGCGGAGGACAGCGCTTAGGCGGTGCCTAGACGGGCAGGACGTTCGGCTTCTCGAACAGAGACTAGGCATAATAAACAATCTTTCAACAGCAAAACTATCCTCCCCCCATTCACCAATTTCAACAAGCAATACAACCCTTTCTTTCACCAATTTTATCCCCAACCCATCCCCCTGTCAACTCTGTCTGTACCCCAATTTTCCCCCAACTTGTATCACCTTCTCTTGATAGGAAAACATTTTTGGTGGTAGTGCTGCCAAGCCTAAATAAACCGCCGACAGCTTCGCAGCTTCATGAATAGCTCGCCACAGACGGAACAGAAGATTTCAATGGCGTGGCTGATTTGTTTGGTATGAAATGTTTAGAAGACTCCTCTGTGATGAGGACTTTGTGTCCAAGTTTTTTTGACAGCTTGGGGGAAAATCATGGCCGAATTAGGAAAAGGGTGTAGGTATGTTGCACAACAGTTGACGATACTGACCAAGAATTAGTACATTGTGAAGAAGACCAAAGGACAGTTGGCCGAAGTAGTTGGAATATTGTCCACATATATGTACGAAAAAGTTATAAATCAATCTATAACGAAATTTGTCGTTACAATATATTACGTTGAGTTCAAAATTTTAATGAGAGTAACTCACATTTTTCTTATAAGTTAGTCCACACACGGACCTGTGTACAGGTGATCAAAATGGGCGATCATGAGGGTTTGGCCCAAATTGGATGCTTTGGGGACATCGATGGTTGTTAACGAAAAAATCCCGAGCATTAGCCTCATAATGAGGTGTGATCCATTTGAGCATCATTCGTTTGTTAGCTCACGCAGGAGAATTTCACTAGTAATTTCTTCCATGACTGAGATACTTTGTTGGTGTGATGAAGAGAAAATCATAGCTAAAAAAATTGGAACCTAGACCATGACAGGACAGCCGTTCCTTTCTCCGATTATATCCTACACCTGTAGATCCCAGATCAAAACTTTTGAGCAACCCTCTCCTTGAATCCCCTTCACCTTGGTTTCCTCTTCAAGGACCTCCTTTTTCACATAACAGAGTGAAGTCTGCATCATGGCAAGGATTGCCGTACGCAAGAAACAATTGAGTAGGTAATTTCTCTGGTCTTCTCTAGTACTCTATTTTGTCTGTCAACTTACACACATTAGATGTATACAATACATACCTGTGAGTTGTCTTGTATGGAAGAAGTTCGCCCCCATCTCTCTGGATCCCAAAGAATGGAGCTATTGAATGCAAAACTTGATATGTGAAGAGAAGGAGGGTAAGCGGTATCTGTAGTATTGTTCACTTTCTTAATATGCCACCCAATCACTTCTGAGTAATCACAGACTAGCCCTTCTGTTACAACTTTTTTCTTGGAGGCAAAAAGTTTAGCTACTGGCCATGCAACAAACGCCCTAACAAATGATGTCAATAGAAGAACGTCAGTTATTTCATGATGAACTAATTATGTGCTCTTTGTTATAGAGAGAGGCAAACGGTTCGGGCTAAATAGATTTCCGCCCGAACCGGACTGGTTTAGCCTGGACCGTTTAAACCGTTTTCGAAAACGGACGGATACGGACGGTTTATGTTTCTAAAACGAGCGGTCCGAGCTTAAACCGTATAAGAAAACGGGCGGTTCGATTTTTTAAAAATCTAAACGAGCAGATACGGGTGGAACTCGTATAATCCACATTTATAATTAAATATTTTAATTAATTTTTTACATAAATAAATGGCGGATAGAGGTCAAACGAACGGATAAAACGAATCAAACGAGTAAAACGGATTAAAATAAAATGAGTAAAAAGTTAAATTAATTTTTTTAATAAATAAACGGGCGGATACGGGCTACCCGTTTAAAAACAGGCGGTTACGGTTTTCAAAAAAATCGGGCTGGCTGGCCCGCCCGTTTTCTAAAACAGGCAGTCCGGGTTACTGTCACCTGGATGCCTCCCTCTAGCTTGTTATGTGGTTACCGAAACCAATGTTCGAAAAAGTACTGAGTAGTCTATATGCGGTCGGGGCCGGCCTATGCGCCCACTTAGCGTCCCTAAACGGGTGCTTAGGCAGTATCCGGGCAGCGTGAAGGGGACCGCCCAACGCCTAAGCAACACCCTCCACCAACAGAGACCGAAACAAAACAGAGGCAACTAACGCAGCAGTAGTATTTACAAAGACAATAACATATGCGCTTGAACAGCTAAATCCGAATTAAGGAAAGAAGCTTTAGGTCACCAAAAGTTGGAGCCAACTACCTCAGACCTAACCATGACCAGGAAAAGAGGGCAGACAAATTGAAGAATACTTACTCGACAGCTCGTATCCCTTCAAACAAGCTGAGATCATAAGCATTAGAAAGCCCTGCGAAATGCACTATTCCACTCAACCTGTGGTGCTCAATGTGATTCAGAGCAAGGTTTCTCTGATAATCAGCTTCGGTATCAACATCTGAAAAGGTCTCCTTGGAGACGATGTGCCTGTACATGATGCCAGTCTTCCGTAGGATTTCTGACACTTCAGATTCACCAGACTGCTGCTCCACGACGATCCACAGGAGCGGCTGAGACACAAGCTTCAGTGTGTTTGCTAGTTTCCTAAGTAACACACCTCTAATATTATTTTTCATGCTCGTTGGCGTGACGACGATTATTAGTCGGTTTGTATTCACCTCTTCTGACGCTGTTTTCTTGTCTTCAGGAATTTTCAATGTATTTTCTGCTGCCGCTTCTGTTTCCTCTAACAAGATTCTGCTGATGTTCTGTTCTTCTGTTCGATGGAAGCTTTTCTCCATCGGATCCGTTAAATAGCCTGAAGAGAGCAGCAGCATTGTACCGTGACTTGAAAATATTGTTGTGGGTTTACCAGTCGGGGTGAAACCGGAGAAGAACCCGATCAAAAAACATATCAAGAAATGAACTGTGGCCCTCTGCAGTAAATGAATCTTCCTCTTTGTTCCCATGATCTGATAACTGGAGAATCTACACCAGAACCTCACAGTTGTCAAGGGGTTCCAGCTTGGGGCTTGGAACCTCAGATAATCAGGGAATGCTAAACGAGGATATGGAGGCGAAATAAGTTAAACGAGGTTGCGGGACTAACCAGGCAGATCAATATTTCCTACTGTTATATACTGGCAAAGCCTCGCGGCATCGCGGATTAAGCAAAGTGATGCCTTAAAGTACAAGAAAAACAGCACCAAATAGTAGTTGAGATGTAAACTCATCACCTAAAAGGTGAAAAGACGAGGGAATGAAGCACTAGCAACAGAATCTTGTAGTTGAAAGAAAAACATTTCCTCAGAGTTCAGATCTTGCACCCCAAGTAGGTCTCACGAAAGCGTTACAGAAAAAAATCCGAGAAAACTGTATATGTTAAGGCTTGGACAAGCATGCATAAGTTAGAAAATGACACATGCTGCAAGCATGATTCCCAAAATGTTATTTCTAAGATGCATAAATAGGTAAATTTTAAACACCTCTTGTGATCAGACCAAACATGAATCTAGAGTCAACAAAAGTACATTTTAAACTAGACATGAACAGAAAATAAAAACACAAGAGAATGGTTTTCATCCTGCCCAAACTTATAAGATAAGATTCAACAGGAAGGATATTAGAAAATCAAAATTCTTATCCTGATCCTTACATCAGTTGTTCTGACCATCTTTCACGGGTGGCAGCTTCGACAATGCGCAGACTGGCAAGCTGTGAACCCATAAACCTTCGCCGGTCACTTTGTGCTTAAAATCCGGTGCTTTGGGGTTCTTCTTATTCACTCTGTTGTCCCACCATTTATTAGGATTCTCCAACAAACTTTTCCAAGTTTCACTAATCTCCCCAGACACTTCTCGTCGAGGCACTTGCTTCGGCATCAAATCCGGAACATCAAACTCCAATTTTTCAAATGCGGGCAACGCCCATTTAGGAGCGCTGCTAACCCAGAGTGCATTCCCGGTAACCTTCTGCTTAAAGTCGGGGAATCTTTCTTTGACCAAACCATTAGACTTGTGATTACGGTAATCCCACCACTGCAGGGGATTCGTCATAAGATCCATCCATAAAGATGAGATATCATCAGTATATTTTTTCTTACTAACAGCTCTTTCTTCACTTTTCTCATCAGTGTTCCCAACTACTGGCGTTTTATTCACTGGCTCTAAATTAGTCTTCGACTTATTATGAAAATCAGGCTTCACAGTTTCTTGTAGCTCCTCAACCTTCTCATCCGCACACTTTTTATCCACTGGTTCCAAAATAGTGTTCCGCTTATTACGAAAATCAGGCTTCATAGTTTTTCGTTGCTCCTCCTCAAGCTTGCCATCAAAAGAATCTACCTCGCCCAAGTCAACAGCCGCGATCGGAATCGCTCTTTTATTATCCGGATATTTTTTTTCATACCCCTCCACAAAGTTAAGATTTTCCGCCACCACATGAAACTTCCCAAAGTTCCCAATCTGCACAAATTCTGAAGTATCGATATTCAACAGTCCCGAAACATAAACGCAATCATTCTCCTTCACATGACAAGCCACAGAATGAGCCAAATTCCCTTCAAACACAACAGGAATCGACATGGTGTTTCTGTCATTCCCATTCTCCACAGAAATAACAGTAGTTGCGAAGTGTTTACCGTCCGAACAAGTTTCGAACCTAACGGGAATGTCCACATACCCGATGAAATTTACGGAGTTGGCAACTCTTTCCTGGAACGGAATCTCTCTAGGCTTGGGCCAAACTACCGCCTTCTCTTGCTGTCTAATTTTCTGATCAAAAGTCGGTGATGCTCGGGAAGATTTCTTGGTTACAGACTTGGCCAAATTCTGCACTTTCTCTACACTACGTGTAGGTTTTGTGGAGTAGGAATGGTACCGATGAAGAGCAGCAGCAGCAGGTTTGGTTGATTCGTTGAACGAGGAAACCAGATGGACTGACTGCTTAGCTCTGACTAGACGATTCATGGCGAAATCAACTGCTATACTATGATACGAATGAAAATGGGGGACGATTTGGTTGTAACTGGGGAGCGCAAGGGTTTTTGTTCGAACCTGCGAGAAGAGATCTCAAAAATCTAAATATATTATTTTAAAATAATTTAAATAACTCATTTAAAATAAAAACTTAAATTATCATATTACGATGTTAACGATAATTCATCCTTGTGAGAATAATTTATTTTAATCACATGTTCGATATTCAAAATAATTTTTTTCGGATCGAAGGATTGAATCCTACGATTCGTCTCTAATCATCCATTACATGGGATTACTCAATCCCTTCAAAATGAAGAGATTATACAATCCTATTAAAATTACTTGTTACCTTCCATTTTTGCCACCGAGAAGAAATTGTCGCTGTTATCCATTACGCCGGCAGCAACAGCCCTGCATCCTCCGTTCTCCCCCTTCCTCCAGCGTAATAAGCGAAATGATATGTGAAATTGTAAAGAACACGACATTTACGTGGTTCGACAATAACCTACTCCACGGTAGGG
>JAOYMZ010066318.1:4550-28475 GCA_025802335.1 Pinguicula primuliflora
CTGCAAGGGTGGCGGGTGTAGCGAGCAGGCATGCATGGCTGTTCCGTGGAAGATATGTTGTGAGTTGGTGGGCAGCAGCTGAACGTTTTTTGCATGCAGGGTTGTTGCTCATTTTATAGATCCGGTTGATGTCTTTGTTTGGCAATTTTTTCTTAATTAAGGTAATGACATAAAGTTGTCTAATAACGAAATAACATACCAAAATAAGATCCGGTTGAAAAGCTTGTAGGTATGTTATTTCGTTATTAGACAACTTTATGTCATTACGTTAATTAAGAAAAAATTACCAAACAAAGACATCAACCGGATCTATAAAATGAGCAACAGTCCTACATGCAAAAAAAACGTTCAGCTGCTGCCCACCACCTCACAACATCTCTCCACGGAACAGCCATGCATGCCTGCTCGCTGCAGCCGCCACCCTTGCAGATGGGTTTCTATGGCAGCCTGCTGCCATAGGGGTATCAAATGTTCTACCGATCACCCCAGCATATGCGGGGCAACAGACCACAGCGACCGCTGTCGTTGATCTGTGTCGCGGCATTCCAACCACGCAACAGATATTTTTTTTTTTCACTTTTGCAAAGATTTATATTATAATAGACTATGAATGAAATGATATTTTTGATTAATGCGATGATTTATATAATATCGTTTATACAAACCTTGATCTGTTGGTGGTGGCTGAACCCTAACCACATGCATGGTTGTCGATACTCCTCAGGAGTATCGCACAAAGGACTCCTATATTCCCCTAAAGGTTTGTTGTTCTCCAATATTCTTCCTCCGCTAATTAACTTGATGTCTTTACTCTGCTCAGCCGGGGCATTGTCTCTCTCTCTCTGCATGAAAGGATATAACAATATAATTATTGCAGGCTCAAATTATACAATATGCCCCAAGGTTCTGATGCGAGCGAACCGACGAACAGTTAACCAGGCGAATATTGAAGCAAAGCTTCGAGAAGCTGCATCCATCCATAATGACCTTACCATTCGCAGCAATACCGGTTTGATGGCTAACAGCTCCGTGGTGGCGGCTATACAGGACGCATCCTCGGTGGAGTTTGCGCACAGAATAGAGAAAAGCGTCAGCGGGGGTGGTGGGAAGAATTAAAGTGTGGTGTTACGGAGTCAGGATTTTCAGCGGCTTTGCATCGAACAGCTCGAGCTTTTTCGGTCCATCCTTGAACCTGAAGTTGTGATATCGGTTGAAGATTTTTATTTTTTATTTTTTTTGGTGGGGTGGATTCGTTTGAGATCATGCTTTTATTAGCTCAAATTTGGTTTGCGGGTTTAATAGATTAAATTTTGTAGTTTTTCTGTTTCCTGGGCAATTTGTGCTATCATTAGTCTTCATTACAGTGTTTTCTCATCAGTTTTTTTCAAATGCATGATACTAACATGCAGGATCGGCCCTTACCCCGCCTAATTTGTGTCTTGGCCATTGGATTCAAATCCAACGGCCAAGATTGAAGAGCTCATTTATAATGCACGTGTGTGGGTTTTAACGGGTCAAATCTCACCACTCCAATGAAAAATTTGGCTTCTTCCAAATTTTGCTCTCCTGCAATAGTATGTTGCTGTCGAGAAGAAAGATAGAATTCCCCAATTTTGCTGTGAACCCAGTTTTCTATTCATCACTTCCTCCAATTCCAAAACCATTCATTTGATGCTCGAAATCTGATCCCTTCATCTGATGCTCGAAATCAGATCACCTTTACCTCCGCTTGTCCCTTTTATTTTTCCGGCATCCCCCCTCTAGTCCAGTAGCGCGTGAAGGCTTTATAGAAGTGCATCGGCTGTGAAGGCTCCTATCTTTGTCCGATTACTGGAAAAATTGTTTGCAATTTTGGTTCCAATGGGTTTCTGTTTTGAGTCTGCTGGGTGAATTGAGTTGCTGTTTTTTTTGTTGATTAGTTGGTTGTTGTTTCAATTGAGTTTGCTGGTTCAATGGAGTTTGCTGTATTCGTTGGTTTTCTGCATGTTAGTATCCTGCATTTGAAAAAAAACTCGTTTTCTCGTAGTGTACGAGACACACTTTGGCTAGCAGGCTCTCCTCAAAAAAGCGATAAAAGTATCTATGACATTTGTTAACTCTGTTTATGAGAGAGAAAGTGACGCTTCACGTTTTTGTTTCAGTTTTTTTCTTTAAGGATATGCCAAGATATGCATAGTCATGGTATAATTCTTGATAGGTTATATCGTGGTTGTGTTATAATTCTTTGAAGTGCAGGTCAATGTCAGGCCTGCTGATACTTATGTCATGGATCAATTGGAGCTGCGTTGCATTACTTGCTATCCAGCTCACCATGGGGCCGATATTGTAATTTTAGTTAGCAGATTTGGCATACCAACAGGATTAAGATTTGCTGAAGCTGCAATCTCTAGGCAACAGGTAATCATTTGCACTTATTTTGTTATACCTGTGGATCAAATTGAAATCTTTCATAGTGGAGCATCTATTGATCAGGATTCTTTTAACAGTTTGCTAAATGGTCACAGAAATTCTTCTCATTTACGGGTAGTACTTTTTCCCTTCCCCATGGCAACACACCCCGTTGTTGTGACTTCTTAGCTGCTGAGGTTCCGAAGGCGACTCTAGTAAGAGAATGGTGTGGCGTTAAGAAAAGCCACTCTCTGGAAGATATTTCTCATGGCCTGGTGGGGGCGTTGATTCACTACTATCTGAAGTTCTGTACTGTTACGAAACTAATGGCCATATGTATTGCCTGTTCATTGGCCATGTCATGTGTCATGGATCAGGTGAGCTTCTGGATGATGATTACGGTCTTAATGAGTTTTGTTCAGAATCTTATGATGGATAGTGTGGATGATTTCTTCAAGATTTCTCTTATGATATGTGGGATTCCTTTTTTCAGAATTGTTTGTGTGGTTTTTCGATCTGAGCAGTGTCCTGTTCTTCGTCAACGTGCTTTCGGGGACTTATTTTTATGTTAAATCTCTTTGTCAGAACCCAAGCGGGTTAGCCTAGTGGCGGAGAACCTCAATTTTCCACTAGAGGTTGGGGGTCGAATCCCACTGACAACAAGGAACTCGCTTGGGCCACGACCTCGGGTTACGGCCCGCAAATCGCCCGGTTCACTGGTGGAGGTCGCCGCGTGAGAACCCCTATGGATTAGTCGAGGACAGGAATGTACAAGGATACCAAAAAAAAATTGTAATTGAGAATAGCATTGCCTATTCACACACTTTCAAGTGCTAAAATGCTAGCGATCAAAACGAAAAGATCCCCCTCGGCTTAATTGTTAATGCTGAGATGAGGAATGGGGGATGGGATGCTTATACCCAACTGGCCTTCCTTTTGCTAACTACATTAATTAGCAGTGTTCGAGAAGTCGGCCGACTAGTCGGCCACTTTCTCGTTGGGGACCCGATTTTGCCTTATACGGATGGGAAAATCGTTTAGGGTGTGGGTTCGAAAAATCGGCCGACTTCTAGAACACGGGCGACTATTTTCTTTTTTTAAATTCCGGGCCAATTTTTGGGGAGGGTTTGTCGGTGCCGACTAGTCGGCCAAGTCGGTGGGCGGCCGGGGGCCGACCCGACTCCGACTTCCGACTTCCGACTTCTCGTACACTTAATTAGTGGTCAGTCCATCTCTCCTATGACATGGGAGACTACAGTGCATTCTGAGATTAGTGCTTATATGTCCTACAAGTCACATGATTGTAAAGTTCTTACCCTAGCAATACCCTCAAATGCATCTGCATCTAAGGTTTCCTGCAGCAGAGACATCAGCAGTGGATCAGAAAATCCTACACTCACATTATGCAATAATTCTATCATCTTTTACCGTATCCACGTCGATTTTATACACTGCGACATTGGGATATTCCTCACTAAGCTGCTCGATGATGGGGCAAACCAATCTAACTGCAAATGATTTATGAAAAAACTTATAGTCACTGATTTAAAACACAACTGCACGCTGGTGAAAAATTATAACTATTGATTTTTGAAAAAGATTAGAAGGTTGACCATAACCTTATTTAAAATACAATTTTAAATCCTATGTAGCAAAACTCTTATTTTTTATAATTAAGTTGCTTGAGGAAAACAAGATGCATGCCCTTCATAACCCATGTGGGTTGTCTTAGTGGGGGTGGAGGACCTGAATCCCACAATTGGGGATTTAGGTTCAAATCCCACTGGGCACATTTGGGCCACGGCCTAAGGCTTTGACACTAATTCAACCGATTCGTTCGTGGGGGTGGCCGTGGATGAACCCCTATGGGATTAGGAAGGTTCGAAGGACTTGAATACCCATAGGTTATCAAAAAAAAGATGCATGCCCTTCATATACATCACATGAGGGTGGCCCTGAATGGACACCCCATATCGAAGAAGAGAAATGTTAGTTTTATAAAATAAAAACTTATAAAATTTTGTAAACCATCAAAACTACATCATTTTTAAGGAGAAATTACAAAATGTGTAAAACCAATCACATATGCATATAAAGTGTTCGTCTCAAAAATTAGCATTCCTATATCAAAGAATGCTTACAGTTAGTTTTAGGTTAAAACTATAGGATATTACAATAGCTGAGAAAAAAAATGCATATGAACACTTACAGGGGTAAATACTTGTATCAGTCAAGTAGAATATCGCAGCCAATTTTTCACCTGGACCAAATTCAAGTTAACAAATAGCAATAAAGAGAATAAAAGAAAAACAATGTAGAGACGGAGTAGGAAAAAAATCATAAAGCAGATTAAACAACCTATATTTATAGATAAAATTTCAAAATTTTTATATAAAGAATAAAATTTTTAACATAAAAAGTGTGCAATCCATTAACCCTAATTCAACATACAACGTAGCATGTGAGGAATGAAGATTCGAAAATCAGCGATAAATTTTAATTTCAAAAGAAAAATATTCTGGCCAAAAATGTGAAAAACATTGTGGTTAAATATATATAAAGATGTGTTATATACACATATAAATGAACATGCAGATAAACACTCATATCAAATTTCGGCCATTATCATTGATGGATGACGGAATTGAGCATATTATTGGAAAACCTATACATGCAAACCTCCATGCTTCAGACAAATTTATTACAAGTAATTTCGTTCACCTTTTCCGCTTAGGTTACGTAGTATTTTATAATAGTTTAGAAAAATTCAGGCAACTAACCACAGAAAAAAACATATCTCTAATGTATATACTTTCTAATTTTTTTGTTAAGCATATATAATTTCTAATAGTGTGACCAATTCCGACACAAGATAATGCAAGCTAGAGAGAAGAACATTATCCATTTTATTGTGTATTGAGCTTACATTTGATCTTTTGAAGCAACTCGTCATATTGTTCTTCGGTTTCAATCTGGACAACCTTAGAGGAATCTCTGTGCAAATTTTTATAGAAGTACAGACGAGTCTGCATCAAGAGAGTAATCTCGGGTATAGACAAGACACAAACAAAATGAATAACGGGAAGTATCCAGCATGTGCAACTATTCACACAATTGCAAGTGCAAGACCAGGAATTTAAGAGACCCTCTTCACTTAATCGTTAATAATTATAAGAGAAAGGGGGGCTCAATTATCTCTCATGTATCATTCTGAAGTCGGTAATTGCATGCCTAATAAGTCCCAGGATTGTAATGTTCATACCAGGAAAGGCCGAGGAATGCCAAGATTGCTCAATATAAATCCTAGGCTTTCCTGCAGCAAAAGCATGGCAGCGGGTCAGAAAAAATCCTATCACAAAATATTGATTCCAGCTTTTACTGAACCTTAGCAATGTTGATTTTATACACTTTGGCATTGGGATATTCCTTAAGAGTGTCAGACACGTCATCAACCATACCCAAAAAGAGTGATCCTGCAGATGATTTATGAGAAAATTTATAGCGAGTTATGGGACGATACCCATAGCATATCCCAATAGCTGATAGAATTTTGCACATGAGCACTTACCTCGAGCGGCTAGGTGAGTGACATAGAAGATCACAGGCAATAATTCATCTGGATCAAATTTAAGTTAGCAAATATGCAATAACGGTAACAAAAAGAATCAAAGAGAACGGAGTTGAAAATAAACATAACGGATGTTGGCACGAGAAGATGCAGAATACAAGAGAGCTTACCTTGAATCTTGCGAAAATGTTCACTAAATTGTTCTTCGGTATCGATCTGGACCGCCTCCCGAAATTCGGTACCTAAATTTTACAGTTAACGATGTACGTCATATTAGAGAAATCTTCTCCACTAGACTCTACACGACTATCTGAACCATTGGATTGACCATCGCTTATTAAAAGGGAAGATTTCACCGTCATGTTATATCCCATCTCAACAACAATTGAAGATCGAAAACAGCAACAAATGAATTTGTATCAATTGTTTCGTTCCTGGCAGTGGGTGTACAACCTGACAATATTCCTTGAAGAGAGATATTTTGTAGATGATTGATGGAAAATGATTGAAAATGGGACGCCGAGAGTTTTGGGACATTAGCGGTCATGGACGCCGGCCGGATCCTGTCAACAGCACGTACAGCAGTGGAGTAAGATGCAATGGCCAACGACGAGAAAACCGGGTTATCTGTCACAAAAGCAGCGGCCGAGGTAGTTCGGCCGGACAATAAATTACGGAGTTTGCAGGCGGCTCCACTCATTGTCTGCGTTGGGATCTCAGAGTGCACGACCTTTTGTAGGGTTCAGCCTGTGATTTGGGCCATCCGGGGCTGCGTTGGTTTGGACTGGATTTGTAAACGAAATTTGAATGTTTGGGTGGCTTTAATAACAACATAATCTCACACTCGTGAGCTTAAGCTGTCCGAAGTTTCCTCCTTCTTACTTATACTTATCACATGAATTCACTTTTCTCTCTTCTATCTATCCTCCATATTTCCTCTCTCCTATCTATCCTTCATATTCCACAACCATGGAAATAAATTTCCATCACTATAATTTTATTATTATTATTTTATAATTTATTTTATCATATTTTTTTAATTAAATATTAATTAAATAATAAATAGTTGATATATTACTAATATAAAAATAGTAATATAAATTTATAGGGAGGAAAGTGTGTGGAAGGAATTCCTCCCTTTTTTGGGGTGTCCATGAAAAATGGACATGAACATAGGTCCACCTGCAACCGGATGGGTTTTTTTTGGGGAGGAAAGTTCCGCAACATTGCGGAAAGCCTTATAATTAACGATGGGTTAGTGCTCAATAATGAGTTATTATGCTCAACATTTGTCAATCTAACGGTTCACGTTAATGGGTCATTTAAATTATTTTAATTGACTCATCTAATCTCAACTATCAGATTATCAGATCAATGGATGCTCATATTAGAATTGAGCACAATAACTCATTATTGAGCACAACAACATAGAGAACTTGAGAGTTTATCTATAATTAATTATTATAAATTTGTTTATTTTAATACAATAGAAGCCGAAGCCAAATTATAAATTTGTTATTCACCACTTTGTTTAGAAATTGAGTATGTTTTTTTAGCAATGCAATTACCATTGTTCAATATCTATTCTCTCTAGAATTTTTCTCTGTCTTCTCTCTAAAAACCCTACGGCCGCTCCGTCAATTTACTGGCGAATCTTCCCATGGAAGACGATTTTCCTCCTCTCAAGGAGGACAATTCGAATAAAAAGGTGAAAAACAAGAATTCGGAGCAAGATCAGTCTATCAACCCAGCCTCTACTCTCAATCCGCCTCTATTCTCGCAATCGGGGGGTGCATCATTCAAATCCTTCCTAGACAAGGACCGTGTCCCAGACCGCCCAGAAATCAAAATTCAAGAGGGCGATGTCGTACATGGCCATAATGGCCAAGGTCCGACAGTAAATTTCGGGGAAAACATTCAAGCACATATCATGAGGAATATGGACAACTCACTGATAATCCACCCCTTGGGGGGGAATATGGGTTACCAGTCACTGAAGAACAAGCTCAATCTCATTTGGCAGCCAAAGAGGGAGATCCGTTTAGTCGACATGTTAGATGGGTTCAACTTAATTCGCTTCGCTTATGGATCTGACTTACGGAACGTTTTATACGAACGTCCACATATTCTGGGTAACAGACCTCTTAGAGTCTTTCCCTGGCATCAAGATTTTTTTACAAAGGCGGACCATGTTGAATCTGTGGCGGCATGGATTAGGATCCCAGGTTTACCGCCTTAATATTATTATTCGGATCTGCTCAAGGAGATTACGCGTTCTGTCGGTATTTGGCTTAAGACCGATGTTCATACTATGACTGAGGAGAGGGCTCTATTCGCCAAAATAGCCCTTTGTCTGGATCTAAGGCAACCATTGACTCTATCTGTCGCTATTTATGGGAGGACATACCCTATTATGTATGAGGATCTTCAGGAAATCTGTTTTACGTGTGCTCGTTACGGCCATTTTCAGGAGAATTGTCCCTTTGCCGAGGGGAATTTGGGTGACGAGGATGGCCAAAATCTTGGCTCAGGGGGGAGCACAGCAATACTTGGCAAAATAACTCCAAAAAGGATGCAGACTGCTCTGGACCCTTCCTAGTACCTACCGTTAAGCCGCTACGCTCAACTGGTAAGGACAACCCTCCAACAGTTGATTACACCAAACCAGGCTCCTGGCTCATTGTTGAAAAAAGGGTCGGCGCGCCCCTCGTACTCTACAATCAACGGGGTCTCCTAATCCTACCATCCTAAGTCGCCCTAACCGATTCTCTGTCTTGGATCACGTTCCTGATGGTAGGGGAGAGTGACCCAGTCCCTATTGCTGCTCTGGATATGTCTGCAAGCACCTCACACCAAGTTCCCAATATGGCTGTTTCTGGGGTAAAGAAATCCGATAAGGCTGCTGCGAATTTCCCCTACAGGACCTGAGAAGTTAAAGGCAAAGGCAAAAGGAAAGTCTCACGAGCTTGGCCGAAAACCCCCCCTCCAGGTCCCCTGCATGACAGCTCTGTAGCATTGGTTATAGGTGATCAGAACAAGGAACCAAGCAACCAGTCCCAGGAGTTCTCTACCCGGTCTCAGCCTTCCCCTCCTAATCACAGTGTGGTGATCATTCCTCCCCCGCTTGCAAGCTCCTCCACCCCTTCTGGGCTTGGCCCAAACTCTAGTCACGTGGAGTCACATGGCTTCCACATCAAGGAGACAGTTATATTCAAGCAAAAGGAGTTAGGTGTGGACCCAACTGGACCGAAGCAACAGGATGATCATCATATGGATCTAGTCGGTCCTCAGGTTGCAGCTGAGAGTGGGTTAACTCCTTCAGTAGACAGATGACCCTGCTACACCAGACATTCCTAAGCCTCAACTGACTGAGCTCTCTTCCGCTGAGGGAGAAGTACTGTCACTCTTTCAGCCAGGTCATGAACCTATGGAGGAAACTTTGTAAGTATATTCTCTTCTCCTCCGTCACTTTTCCAATGGATTTTAAGTTCATTTTGTGGAATGCCCAAGGCATAAACAACGAAAAAACTCTTTCTGCATTGCATGACCTTATTTCTTTTCGTAAACCTCATATGCTTTTATTTTGGAACCAAGAGTTTTCGGACCGGTTGCCGACTCTACTATTCGGCAAATTGGTTATGGTTTTAAAAATTGTTCCAGGGTCGAATCCCAGGGCTTTTCGTGGGGGATATGGGCGCTTTGGAAGGATGACTGTCAGTTTAATGTAATTTCTTGTGACTGGCAGACCACCCATATCTCTGTTCTTTTGAAAGCTTTTCATCTTAATGTTACTGTTGTATACGGTTCACCTAACCCACAAATTCGCAAGTCTTTGTGGCCGAGGTTGGTTAATATTGCAGGTGGGATCAATCCACCGTGGCTGGTGCTTGGTGATTTCAACTCCTTTCTACATCAGGAGGACAAGACAGGGGGCAGAACTTCCCATGGATCTTCTGCGTTCAGAAGCTATCTAGGGGCTACAGATATGTCGCCGTTGAGCTTTACGGGATCAAGATTTACATGGCGGAGAGGGAACTGTTATGAACGTATTGATTGGGCTCTGGCTAATACTGCATTAACTAGGGGAAGCTCTGAGATCAGGGTCCTTCATTTACCGCGAATTGCATCGGACCACTCACCCTTGTTAGTATAGTTACAACTCTCTGATAAGAACGCCTCCAGCCCCCACTTTTTTCGTTTTCTGAATGCCCGGTGCTATCATAGTGCTTGGGCTCCTTGGATTCAATCAAACTGGGATGGGAATGCATCTCTTATACAGGCTCTATGCAATTTTGAGACCTTGCTGGATTTCTGGAAGAGGGACATCTTCGGTGATATTTTCAGACGTAAGAGGCTCCTTACTGCACGACTGGGGGGCATACAGCGAGCCCTCACTGAAAAACATTCTACTTTCCTTTCCCGGTTGGAGCTTACTCTCCGATCCTAGCTAGAATCAGTTCTAACTGAAGAAGAATTATTGCGACAACAAAATGGGAGGAGTAACTTGATTTCTGAGTGGAACAAGAATAGTAAACCAGTTCACTCTCGCTTCAAAGACAAGAAAAGTTCAACTAAATCTCGACTTATCCAACTAGATACTGGAAAGTGGAGCTCAGATAGGCTTGTGTTGCTTGAATATGCCTCTGCCTGTTAGATGACAATCTTTTGCGCAGGAAACCAGGTCACCGGAATGTCGAGACCATTATATGAGCTCCGTTGTTTCTTCCCGATTCTCTCTCTACCCCATAAGACTATGCTCATCCGGGAAGTAGATATCTTAGAGATGAAGGTTGCACTGTTCGGAATGAATCTGGATAAGGCTTCGGGTCCGAACAGCTACTCTGGGGGTTTCTATCAGTCAAACTGGGATGTTATGTCACCTAGTCTGTTCAGATTCATCAGCCAGGTTTTTGAAACAGGAGTTGTCCCTTCAGAGGCTAGTCAAGGAATGATCTCGCTTATCCCCAAAGTTACACGTCCAGAGCTTCTGGATCATTTCAGACCAATCAGTCTGATCAACATTTCGGTGAAAATTGTAACCAAGATCATAGCTAACCGACTCAAGTTAGTTATGCCAGATCTGATCCCTGAGAACCAATCAAGCTTTATTCATGGGAGGTGCATAACCGAAAACATCATTGCTACCCAGGAGGCTATACATTCAATGAGACAAGTTAAGGTGAAAACAGGATATATGGCTCTTAAATTTGATCTTGCAAAGGCTTTTGATAAGTTGGACTGGAATTTCATTAGTGACACGCTGCTGGACACTGGGCTTCCTTCCATTCTTACGAAAGTGATTATGTCCTCCTTGGACAACAGCTCAACACAATTAATATGGGAGAATTTGAGGGGACAACCCTTCCTTCCTAAATGTGGGGTGCGACAAGGCGATCCAATCTCACCTTATCTGTTTATTCTCTGCATGGCCCGACTATTGCACGCTATCAATCAGGCAACTAGGAGCAGACGGTGGAAACCCATAACCTTCGGTAGAGCGAAGTTCCCACTTTCCCATTTACTCTTTGCTGACGACCTTATTCTTTTCCTAGAGTGCAACATGACCCAAGCAATGGTGGTACAAGATGTGTTGAATCAATTCTGCGCATCTTCTGGCCAAACTATTAACTCACATAAGTCGGTTTTTTGGGTCTCACCAAACACTTCAGCGACGGTTGAGGTTGAACAGTATCTGGGTATCTAGAGAGTCGATGATATGGGGATGTATTTGGGTGTACAAATCATCCGTGGGCGCATCAACAGAAGTACTTATGAATCATAGATTATTAAGATGAAATCAAGATCTCGGAAATGGAACTCTTCAAGCATCTCACTCGCGGGCAGACTGGTGTTGAGCAAGTCTGTTCTATGTGCTCTTCCTGTATACCAGATGCAAACGGCCCTCCTTCCTCAGAACATTTGTTCAGGGATGGATAAGATTACATGAGCCTTTCTTTAGGGTGAGTCCGAACAAAGGCGAACACGGCCTCTTATCCGCTGGGACGAATGCTGCCAACCCAAAGCTAGAGGGGGTCTTGGTCTCAGCAAATATAAGGACATAAACAAGGCACTTATGTACAAAGTGGTTTGGATTCTTCTAACCGGACCAAGCTGTCTATGGACAAAAATATTCGTATCAAAGTATGGGTTTTTTTGGGTGCGACTTGCTGCGGGTCACCCCCGGTCGACAGGTTCTCCCATTTGGCACTCAGTCATCAAGCTGCGGGATATTATAAATTCAGTGAGTGTTTGGTCAGTAGGGAATGGCTCTAACATCCGCTTCTGGCAGGATATTTGGGGGTCATTCACTACTTCCCTCTCTAGTTTATCATTACATTCACTGCCAGATGACTTTCTCACTAGTATTGCAGAATTTGGGAGGATACAATCGGGCTGGGACGAGCACAAACTGCGGCATTGGCTTCCTAGCGAGGTGATGGAACAAATCCTTTAGACTCCTATCTCTTTTTCCTCGAAAGAAGTAGTCAAGCTTATCTGGCGACCTTCGAATACAAGGAAGTTTACCACAAAATCTGTTTTATTACATATTACTCTGGATCAATCCTGAAAATGATTTTTGGGATACAATCTGGGCATTGAAGCTACAGGAAAATATCAAAATATTCCTGTGGAAAGTCGCTAGGAACTGTTTATGGACTAATGCCGAAAGATTCCGCAGGAAGATTACCCCTTCCCCCCAATGCCCGCGCTGTAGCGAACCTGAGACGATTCTGCATGTCCTGAGGGACTGCACAAACAGCAAGCGGACTTGGCTTGCCATTAACTACAATTTACCTGCAGATTTATGGCTTGCCTAATCTCACCTGTCTTGGCTTTATAACAATCTAACAGATTCTTCTTTGGCAGACTGCTGGGGAATCCTCTTTGCAATCTCAACACGGAGGCTTTGGACACCCAGAAACCAATTGGCGTTCAAGGACAATGGGACCTCTTCTGCATCAATACAAGCTAGCGTTATAAGTCTGCTTCATGAAAATCAGAAGATCTTTTTCAATACATCTTGCCAGAATCAACTGAGAGCTGATGTACTCAGGTGCTTACCCTTTTGTCCCGTTGTGCTAGTTGCGCAAGCAAACCAAGCTTTCGACTTCTTGTTTTATGTGGATGTCGTCGTATGTCAACCATCCTCGGAAGTTGCCATTGGGGGGTGTTATATGACTCCAATGGCCAATGGGTGGAAGGATTTGCAGCAAAAATCAGTCCCTGTGCAGTTGTTTTGGCTGAACTAAGGGCTATTTTCAAGAGTGTGGACTTCATCTTGGACAGGAACTATGAGAATGTCAAGATCATGTCGGACAGCCTTGCAGCTATAAATCTGCTCACAGTGAAGCAAGAGAACCTTCACCTTAGAGCCATGGTGACCCAGATCAGGGGCACCTTGAACAACTGTATTGGGATTTTTATCCAGTTTATCCCTAGAGTTGAGAATCAACTGCAGACCTGCTTGCCAAAAGAGGGCTGGGACTGGCTATAAATGCAATGCTTACTTTCGAAGACGATTCAATGATGTCTCTTTCTCCGGATATACAGGGGGATATCATCCCATCCTACCCCTCCTATCCGTTGGCATATACAAGCGCTAGATCAAGGCCATCATCTTCTACTGTTACTGCACCCGGACCTGTAATTTTCGATCCTCCTTGATTTCGTGTAAAATCTTTGTATTTTTGGCTTTAGCCTCACTTGTATTCAAAAAAAAATTACCATTTGTATTAGAAAAAAACCAAATATTTACAAAGCCCAAAGACGAACCCAAAAACAAGGTCAAAACGAGCCCACAAGATCATCGACTTTTGACGGCCTTACTCCAGTAACAAACAGAAGTAACATTCTGGTAAGCTTTCAAAATCCAAAAATGTATATGTCGACTTTTCTGTATGCCTCCCACAATCTTCTTCACCTTGGCCACTATTTATTCCATCAAGAACTCAATATGTTCAAAGATTAGGGAGGCATTTCGAATTTGCCACGCAGTTGAAATCCAAACCATGATCCAGGTATTCACATCATACGTTCTCAAATTTCTTGTCATATGTTTCTGGAGGTTCAGCCATCGGTCGAGGTATTGAATTGTGTAGTTATAGCCTAGCTATTCATTTCGTTCCATACCCTTGAGGCGTCCATCACTGAACTAATAGATGTGCAACTGACTTTATTTGCTAGATTGTGTATCTTGGAAAAAAATTGTGTATCTTGGAAAAAAAATTGTGTATCTTGGAGTCTAACGTAATTCATTGAATTCCTCTGATGTATAGATTGTCTATTGTAGGGATTCTATTAAGAAGTAGCTGCCATACAAATGCGTTTTCCTTCAGAGAGGACAAACTTCATCAGACGATAGAAACGTGGTTACACTGCACACTTCGGTTTCCTGAGGTAATCCAAATCTCTCAATATGATGTCTTAACTAGGTAGGATCTTGAATTTTCTGCTTTCCATGTCCATTTATCAGCTATTTTCGTGTTTAAAATTGTTTCTTCAATCTATGCAATTAGCATTTGTCGTTGCTCATCAGTATGGGAGTAATTTTCTTCTATCCAGTGTCATGACCAAGTTGAATGTTCTCCATTAAACTTGTGAGCAATTGTGGTATACATATCGGCGGCCCTTGAATAGATTGAAGGGAATTGATCATATAGCCTATTCCTTGTTGTCTACAGATCTTCCCAGAAATAGATATCTTGTCACAAATTGAGTATGTAAGAATAGGACAAGTTTAATATCTATTATGAGTTACTGTAATATCATTCAAATTCGAATTTTAGAACTAGCATTTTACCCCTTCATTCCTTTTACTGTGAATATAATCTCTTCATTTTTTTTGTCAATATATCATGCTATTTGCCGCAAAATCAAGAACATTGCCTTGGATGTCCCTGTGATTACTTGCCCATGCTTCCAAAACTGGTAAAGTTTTATCACGAATGTGACCGTAAGGGCGGTGAATCAAGTTCAAGTGCGAGAAAGGTGAATCATCCGACCATGTTGAACAATCAACAAATCCTACAAAAGTGTGGAAGTGTCGGTGGTTAACCAGCTGATGTTACGGAGGATAAGCAAAAATATTTAAGTTTGGTAATTTAGGCAACATTTTTAATTTGTGTAATAAACTTGATTTTGGACATACCAATTTTAAGATACCAAAAACAGATGAGATTGATTACATTAATCTACATTGTTATGTTATAACTAGGATATTGCCCGTGATTAAACCCATGAATGTAAATTTGGACATAGTCATTTCAGATTTTCTCTGTCGGTGTACATTCTTCTGAGAGGTCAGGGGATATCTAGATGTCCAAACAAGCAGAAATTGAGTCAGTTCGATGAACAAGACGCAAGACGTGTTAACAAAAGCTGGCGACGATTAAAAAAATATAGGACATAATGAAATCTTGTTTTGCACCGTGTAAACATAACAAAAACGTACTTCGTGCCAAAATGTTTGGCACCTCAATCGGTACAATAAATTGAACGTAATGGAACCTGTTCGTATAGCAAATGTAAATACATAGAATCTAAACCTTAAAATTGTTGCGAAAAATACATCGTAAACATTACTACTAAACATCAAACATGAAACATAAAATCCAGAATGCTAGCAACATCTTTACAATTACAATTCAACCAAGGGAAGCTATCACCATAAGGTTTGAGACATCATGGTTAGAACATAAATTTTGAGCAGCATTTGTCATCCAACTACCAGGTCCTCAACAACATAGTCTCAAAGGATTGGCCTAGGACACAAAGAATGGCAGTAGCGCCTTCAAGTAATCAGTTTGAGGATAGCGACCAAAAAAATTGGTCTAGGAACTCCAAACACAATCCCCCAAGGAGCAAACCATAAAAAAGAGGCGAACTGTTTCCTTCACCCCCATAGATGCAATAGGTGTTGCAAGCACAAAAATCCTTGTTAGCATTTTTTATTTAAGTATTTCACATGACACCAGTTTGGAGCAAACTGGCTGCAACATATCTACCTCACCTTACAGTATTTGAGTTCCTCTGTTGCTGCAATTCGACATCGGAGAAGGAGAGAGCGTTCGAGGTAGGTCGTCATGGTTTTCTTAGGGTGGGGATTGGGATTTGGTAGAGATGCATGTTGTTGCGCCCTTGGGTTGTTGATAAGCACCTATTTAGTGCTTATTTTATGCTTTAGTTTATGACAATTCATGCACTAAACACTAAGATTATGGCACAATTCATGATCATTTATGCCAGATTGAAGAAACATGTACATATGCATACATCGTAGCATTTTCGGCCTTAAACATTGTATTTTATGGCAGGAATTTATCTACAGGCAATTAGCCCCGATCTAGAGTATATTTTGCCCAGACTTAGCCGATATACGCAACCATTCAGTTGGACATGCGCCAAATCCGAAGGTTGAGCCGAGGCAAGGAGATGCACATGATCGAGTCAAAGGGTCCAAATAAAATATGGTCGAGCCCGCACTTATTTGAAATACAAATTCCACTCGAGACAACCTTGTCCAAGACTTGGGGACAAAGCTACACAGTTTTGGAATGGGCCAACAACACTTGCAAAAGCTGTTTAGCCATTTTGGAAAATGGATTTGGATTTACTTGCTTGCCCTTCCAACGGTCACCGCTCATTCGTCCAAGCTTGGATTGAGTTGTAATTTTTCCAACAGAGAGATCAGGATGTCCCCTACAACTTTTGCATTGGCCTAGAGTCAGTTCGAGGCGTGGAAGCTGGAGATCAACTCGAGTACAACTCGAGTGGTCCATATTGCGTGCAATGTCAAAGCAGTCCCTAGTCTGGTGCATATCTCACGAACGACATGGAGGGATCGAGTGCAACTTTCGACCGTGGTTGACCCTGGAGCACTTGAACATATCTGCTTCACACATGATCTGGTTTTGGAGCAGCGAGCTAGGACAATTGGACGTGCCTTTGGAGTGCACTCGTTGTGGCCGAAAAGTCTGCCTTGTCCCTATTGCAATTGAGAGAGCTCTATGGAAAATCGAAGGGGCTCGCTCGTAAATGACTCAACACTCTTGCCCTAGCAATACTCAAACTCCTCATCCGTGTCCATAATCGAGAATCAACAGTGGAGGCCGAGTTCAGAGGCGAACGGTGCAAGAGGTGCGGAGAAGGCCACCTTCCGGCACTTTTGGCAGAGTCAAGGCTGTATTTTCTTCTTTCACTTTGTAGTTATGACTCAGGCTCTTGATTTTCTGTTGTATTTGCGAGCTCATGCTTCTAGCATGAGCCAAACTTTGTAGCTCGAGGCTCGGTTGAGCCGCCCTATGGATCTTATGCCAATTTAATCTATCTTATGCTTTTAGCTTGCTTATGCTTCTATGTTTGTGCTTGTTTATCTTTCGATTGTGGTCTAGTGCACGATATCTACTTTTGTATAGGTGGTTCGGCTTGACTACAGGATCACGAGGGCTGAACCCGACATAGGGCACACACACACACTCCCGTCGTTGGGGTAGCGGACACCTAACCCCGAGTGCCACAATAGGGACAATGCTTAGTTGAACTCAATGTCACCAACACATACCGAATGGAGGTTGAGGCTGATGAAAGGAGCATGTTGCGGTTTAGAGTAGCTAAGTGATTTGACCGTGAGCCTTAGTTGCATTGTAGTCCCGTGGTTTAAGTAAAAGCAAAGCAAAGGATAAGGTTAGAGAAGAAAGGTAAATGAACATAGGGAGGCAACACACCGAGACCTTGAGCATATCTCCACATTTGATCACATTTGCCTAATTTCTGCTCTTGTCACATTTTGCATCCAAAGATTGAAGATCATACAAGTGACCAGTTGATATGATTTCCTTTCTTTAGTTTGTTTTAAGTTCGTTAGTGTAGAGATTGAATCCTTACAAATATTGGTTACCCTGAAAGTGTACCCGAGCACAGCATGACTTAGAATCGCTCCTGTGGAAGAATGACCCTTGCTTACCCAAGATATTACTTGAGATAGTGTGCACTTGCACGACCCATCAAGGTTTTGGTGCCGTTACCAGGGAGCGACATTCCTATTTCATGCTTAGTTTAGTTACACAATCTTTGTTAACCATTTTTCTTTGCATTTTGTGAACTTGTAGCTCACTTGTTGCTTGTCTTGTTTGAAAGTTTATGAACAAAATTGATCCATCAGCAAGCCATGAGTTGAGAGCTGAAAGAAGAAGAGTTCAAAGGCAACAACTACTAGATCAAGAGTTTGGAACCGAAGGGAGCACAAGCCTTGAACATCGAGGAGTTGAGACAGATTCTGAAGAAGAAGTGGAGAGAGTTCAACAAAGAGTCGATCCACCTAGAGCAGCTATGGAAGGAGTTCTTATTCCACACCCTGATGATCGCCTTATTGAGTCCTTTGCTATGCCAGAAGCAGCCGAGAGTGCACCTCCTATTAGAAGGCCACCTATTGGAGCTCATAACTTTGAGCTCAAACCTTCAACCATCCATCTTATGCAGTCACACTCAATATATGGAGGGACCGAGTCTAGCAATCCGTGCACTCATGTGGATTCATTCTTGGAGATCTGTGACACTATCAAGATACAAGGGGCAGATCAAGAAGCTATTAGGTTGAGATTGTTTCCTTTCTCCAAGGATAGAGCAAGGGAGTGGCTCTACAGTCAGCCACCTGATTCCAGAAGGACATGGGAGGAGTTGAGAAATGCCTTTCTCACTCACTTTTTTTGCCCTAGTCGCACTGCTCGAATCATGAACGAAATCCAAACTTTCAGGCAGAGACCACAGAAGAATATCTATGAAGTTTGGGAGAGGTTCAAGGGGTTGTTAAGGAGTTGTCCCAACCATGGCCTAGAGCATTGAATGCAGATCCAAGCCTTCTATTTTGGCTTGGATCATGGCACTAGAAGAGATGTTGATTCGGCAGCAAATGGGATTTTTATGCAGATGTCCTATAACTAAGCTTTTAGTTTGTTGGAGACACTTGCACATGATTGCTATAAGTGACCTGTTGAAAGGCTAGCTCACCGTGGTGTGGATGCTGTGCAAGGAGTGAATTCACAATATGGAATAGCTGCAACTTTGGCTGCTCTAACAACGCAAGTGGCACAGCTAAGCCCAAAACCAGTGGCAGCAGCAGCATGCCAAGCTCCACCACCATAGTCCTATTCTGTTTTCCAAGCCAGTTGTGAGTTGTGTGGGGGAGACCACCATTTTAGTCACTGTAAGGACTCTCCCCAGTCTGACATTGAGCATATGAACTACATCCAGGGCCAGAGATTTGGGCAAGGAGGAGGCTATCATGGTCATTTCAGAAAGCATGATGCCCCGGGCTTTTCTCGGAGCAACTCTCAAGGTGCTCTGAATTTTCATCTTTTGCAAGCCCCTGCCCCTAAAGTTCCAGAAGTTGATCCTCTCCAAGACCTCAAGGAGGCCAACAAACAAACAGCTGAGCTCGTGGGCCAATTGGCCAAGAAGATGACGTCCCTTTCAAGCCAACATGTAGCTCAAGGGGCAGCAATCCAGCAACAGGGAGCAACACTTCAACAACATAGTGTGAGCTTACAAATATTAGAGACTTCAATGGGGCAGATTGCATCTCAATTGCAAGAGAGAGCTCAAGGCTCATTCCCTAGCTTCACAGAGAACAATCCAAGGGATTGCAAGCTCATTCAACTCAGATCTGGGAGAGAATTGCCCGAGCTTAGCACACCATCAGTCATTGTGCAAGAGGTGAGCAAGGAGAGAGTTGGAGCTGAGAAAGTTTCTGATCAGGGGCCAGAAGTGAAGAGGAGGCTAGGAAAGGAGAAGAAGGTCTCTTGGAAACAAGAAGACATCACCCCTGAAGAGTATAGGAGGGCACCTTACCCTCAAAGATTCAACAAGGATGTCTTGGAGCAACAATACAGGAAGTTCCTTTCTCACTTTAAAAAGCTTCAAATTAACATTCCTTTTGCAGAAGCATTGGAGAAGATGCCTTCCTATGCCAAGTTCATGAAGGACATCCTGTCACACAAGAGAAAAGTGGAAGAAGAAGGCACCATACCTCTCACAGCCGAATGTAGTGCAGTGATCACACAAAGGAAGCTTCCAATTCTAACCAAGTGCAGTGATCCAAGGAGTTTCACTATCCCTTGTTCTATTGGAGATCATTCTTTTGCTCGTGCTTTATGTGATCTAGGTGCTAGTATTAATCTTATGCCTTACTCTATCTCTCAAAACTTGGCTTTGCAGAACCACAACCCACTGGAATTACTCTTCATATGGTAGACAAGACAATAAGGAAGCCAATAGGCATTGTTGAGGATGTTATTGTGAAGGTGGACAAGTTCTACTTCCCTGCTGATTTTGTGATCTTGGACTTGGTTGAGGATGAAGGTGTGCCTATCATCCTTGGGAGGCCATTATTGCTGACTGAAGATGCCCTAATTGATTTGAGAAGAGGGGAGTTAAAGCTCAGAATAGAAGAAGAGGAGGTGACCTTTAGTGTTTATCCATCCTTGAAGATGTCCCTATCATTCAATTCTGAGCCAAGGCAATGCAATGCCATTGAAGTGATCCAAGATTTTTACATTGAAGAGCTAGGGTGCATGACAGATACCTTGGAAGCCTTTCTGACCAGCAAAGGTGAAGATATTCTTCAAGAGGAGACAGTGTGTATGTATGCACATCACATGGAGGAGAGAAAGCCTTGGAAGCCTAGGGGACCCGAAACATTAGGAGAGAGGCCACCTCCTCTACAAAGCTCTCTTGTTCAACCACCAAAGCTTGAGTTGAAGGCCTTGCCAAGACACCTGAAGTATGCCTTTCTTGGAGAAGGCACTGACCTTCCAGTCTTGATCAGTGGAGAGCTCAACCCTGCAGAAGAGGCAGAGTTGCTTGAAGTTCTAAAATAGCACAATGGTGCTCTTGGATGGACTCTAGCCGACATCAATGGACTCTTACATGTCTTTTGTATGCACAAGATCCTCATGGATGACCATTGCAAGCTAGTAGTGGCTGCTCAAAGAAGGTTGAACCCTATTATGCAAGAGGTGGTCCGAAAGGAGGTGATCAAGTGGTTAGATGCAGGTGTTATCTATCCTATCTCAGATAGCAAGTGGTTTAGCCCTGTTCAGTTTGTACCTAAGAAGGGTGGGATCACCATTTTGCAAGGAGAGAATGAGGAGATAGCCATAAGGCTAATTCCTGGATGGAGAGTGTGCATGGACTATAGAGAGTTGAACAAGGCCACTAGGAAGGATCACTATCCTCTTCCTTTCATTGATTAGATGTTGGATAGGCTTGCTGGCCATGCCTATTACAGTTACTTGGATGGTTATAGTGGATACAATCAGATCACAGTTGATCCTGCAGACCAAGACAAGACCACCTTCACTTGCCCCTATGGCACTTTTGCTTTTAGAATGATGCCCTTTGGCTTGTGCAATGCATATACCACATTCCAAAGGTGCATGATGGCCATCTTCAGTGACATGTTAGGGGATGTGATTGAGATCTTTATGGATTATTTCAGTATTTTTGGAGACACCTTCAAGGAGTGTTTGATGAATCTTCATAAAGTGCTCAAGAGGTGTGAAGAGGTGCAATTGGTTCTAGATTGGGAGAAGTGTCACTTCATAGTGAAAGAAAGCATAATTCTGGGGCACCAAATCTCTCAAAGAGGATTAGAGGTGGACAAGGCCAAAGTATCTGCCAATTAGCACTTGCCCCCTCCATCTTTAGTCAAGGCAGTGAGGAGTTTCTTAGGGCATACTGGATTCTATAAGAGATTCATCAAGGACTTCTCCTTGATTGCAAAGCCCTTGTGCCGTCTATTGGAGAAGGATGTTTAATTCAAGATGACTAAAGAGTGTTTGATTGCTTTTGAGAAGCTCAAGCAACATCTCATCTCAGCTCCAATTATGCAAGTACCTGATTGGAACCTACCCTTTGAGATAATGTGTGATGCCTCAGATGCAGCCATAGGTTCTGTCCTTGGCAAGAGGAAGGATAAGCTATTTCACACTATCTTTTATGCAAGTAGGATGCTCAGTGCTGCAGAGTTGAACTACACCACTATTGAGAAGGAGATGCTAGTTGTGGCTTACTCATTCAACAAGTTCAGATCATACATCCTTGGGAGCAAGGTGACTATCTTCACTGACCATGCAGCCATCAAGTATCTGATGGCCAAGAAAGATGCCAAGCCTCAGTTGATCAGATAGGTTCTCTTATTACAAGAGTTTGATGTTGAGGTGAAAGATAAGAAGGGAGTGGAGAATGTGGTGGCTGACCACTTATCTAGATTAGAAGGTTCTTCATATCAGTCACTGCCTCCACCTATTTTAGATGCATTCCCCGATGAGAGAATTCTGGCCATTCAAACTCAGCACACCTCATGGTTTGCAGATGATGTGAATTACCTTACAGTCAACTGAACTCTTAATTTGAATTGACAACAAAGAAGAAAGTTCTATTCTGATGTCAAGTATTAAATGTGGGAAGATCCCTACCTCTGCAGAATCTGTGCTGACCAAGTGGTGAGGAGATGTGTCCCTGAACATGAGATGAAGTCCATTCTTGAGCATTGCCATTCACTAGAGTGTGGAGGCCACTTTGGAGGCCAAAGGACAACAACTAAGGTTCTGCAATGCGGTTTCTATTGGCCAAGTTTGTTTAAAGATGCACAACAATTCTTTCGGGCCTGTGATAAATGCCAAAGGGTTGGAAACTTGTCCAAGAGAAGTGAGATGCCTCAAGTGAGCATGCTTGAAGTTGAAGTTTTTGATATTTGGAGCATTGATTTCATGGGACCATTCACTCCATCCAAGGGGCAACTCTACATCTTAGTAGCTGTTGATTATGTTTCAAAATGGGTTGAGGCCATTGCTTCCCCTACAAATGATGCAGTTGTGGTGATCAAGTTCTTGAGGAGCAATATCTTTGCAAGGTATGACACTCCTAGATACATAGTTTCTGGCAATGGTTCACATTTTTGCAATAGGTTGTTTGCAAATCTTCTGGCCAACTATGGAGTGAAATACAAGACCTCTAATCCCTATCATCCACAATCCAATGGGAAAGCTGAAGTCACCAACAGAGAAATCAAGCTCATCCTAGAGAAGACAGTTGGTGCATCAAGGAAGGATTGGTCTGTGAGATTGCCAGATGCTCTTTGGGCATATAGGACTGCCTACAAGACACCTATTGGAGCATCACCCTTCAGATTGCTATATGGGAAGGCTTGCTATCTGCCTATGGAGCTAGAGCACAAAGCATATTGGGCCATCAAGACCTTAAACATGGACTACATAGCTGCTGGAGTGAATAGGTTGCTCCAACTTTCTGAGTTGGATGAGATTCGGTTTGATGCCTATGAGAGCTCAAGGATCTACAAGGAGAAGACCAAAAAAAGGCATGATAAGCACATCACCAGAAGATTCTTTGAAGAATGCCAACAAGTGCTCCTATTCAACACAGGAGCGAAGTTATTCCCTGGCAAGCTTCCGAGCAGATGGATGGGTCCTTATGAAGTTGTCAAGGTCTACCCTCATGGAGATGTGGAGATCAAAGAAGAAGAAGGTGACCCCTTCAAGGTGAATGGCCACAGATTGAAGATCTATACCTCTCCTCAGGATCTGGCCAAAAGGATGGAGGTCATACACCTCATAGATTGAAGAGAAGAAGTCTATCTAGTGACTATAAACTTAGAACTTCTTGGAAGGCAACCCAAACTAGGTATCTTACCTTATCCTTAATTGCTATAGTAGTTTAACTTATCTTTTTTGAGAGAATGCTGCCTTTATGCAAAGATGATAGCCGAGAGTGACATCTTGAAGCCTCTTGCACCATCTGCTCAACCATGTTAAACAATGGAGTTCTAGGGACAAGAAGAAGTTCAAGCACATGATCAAGCTTCAAGCAGCCATCAGGTTGTAATGCTCCACCCTCTATTCTTTAATTTACTGCCCATGCCTGAGGGCATGCATGACTTTAAGTGTGTGTGTGGG
>JAOYMZ010066319.1:0-12569 GCA_025802335.1 Pinguicula primuliflora
AAATTTAACTATATATTAAAAATACCTTAAAGCTTGATCGATCCGATGCTGTCGAATAGGCTCTTCCTTGCCAATTAAAAATGTGTTATTTGATGTTGTGGTGTTGAAAACGAAGGTGGGGGGTATATATAGAGAGGGCCGTGCGGGTTGCTTCCGCACGGCCCTATTCGTATTCTCACCCATTCTAATGGGCAGAAAATGTACAGCGCGGTTTCCATCCGCGCGGACGTTAATCCGCACGGATGGAACACACGTGCCCTCCTTAATGACGAATTAAGGAGGGAGCGCGGAAGGAAGCCACACGGATTAGTGTCCGCGCGGCTTCCATCTGCGCGGAGCCCTGCCGTGCGGATACAATCCGTGCGGCAGGGCAATTTAGCAAGGGTTTCAAAAAAACAGGGCACAAAATCTAATTTTCCCTTCTTTGAGGCGGAGAATTTTTCGAAACTTTTCCTACGTGCTACAGTGGCGCACAGAAGGCAAAATATTTAGCCTGTTCCATTTGGGCTCTCCAGTTGGCAGTAGTGCATTATGTTTCTGCAATTTTTTCAGTACATCAGTATATCGGATTCCAACAGTGTAAATGAAGAAATAATATGAAGTAAAAATGAACAATATATGAGATAATAAGTAGTGTAAACTGATCAACAAACAGAATCATAAATGATGACCGATAACATACACAAATGTGAGATACTAAGAAGACAACAATTCAGCAGGTCAAAATGATTAATCCCTAGAAACATAACAAACGTAGTAAAATTTATTGTCATTACAATGACAGGATTAGGGAATGTATGTATACTTCATCATTGATCATGGGTAGCTGAGAGCTTTCAGAGGCCAAGCAAGTTTAGGAAACTCACCATGTAATGGACATGGTTTGGCTTCGAGATATATGTGTAAAAACAGTGAACGAGAAAAATTTATGGATCTTTATATAGAAAAAGTGAGCTATTTCATGACTAACACTAAAGTTGATATTAGTAGAACATTATTTAAAGATATGGTGCAAAGACAAGGAAAACAAGTGGAAATAAGTACCTGTCCGTTGCCGGTCGTGGTTGAAAAGGGCGCAGCTAGTGGTTCAGCAAACAAGGTCATGCCAGAGAAAGAAGCAACAGAAAACTTCCAGGAAGACAATTCAGGAAACGGCAAGGACTCACAAAATGCTGAAGCACTTAACACACTGGGAAGCTCAAAGGATGCAGTGGGAAGTTCCCCAGAAAAGGGAGACAGCATGTTAATTTCGATGGTTGAGGAAGTAAGCCATTTGGACATGTCCATAGGACAGAAGTGCACTGAAAGCAACCAAAAACGTCCTCCATCGTCGTGTAAAGAACCCTCGTCCACTGCAAAAAAGGCAATATCTGACATAAAAAAGAGGGGAGGATTCACAGCTCTCTTGGTAAGACAACATAATGCCGTGGAGGAGCCGATCAAAATAGATACACTCAAAAAATCACTTAACTTCTCAGATGAAGATATGGTATCAGCAGATAATAATGAATCTGAGGCAGTCTATCCAATCATGTTCAGCTCACCGAGTACACCTCCAGACAGCCAAGATCCATTTGGGTTACAATTTTTTTTTATCAGACTCCTAACACACTAGCTCGTATAAGCAGAAGCAACTTTAATCCTGTATAGGAGTCCTGGAAAGGTTGAAAGCATAGACAGAGAGGATACAACAGGGGAGTCGTAGCCAGTCTCTAGAAAATTCCCTGGAAGCAGACAGTGATCAACAGGAAGTAATTAGCAATAAGAATTATCTGCAAGAACAAGAGGCGACAAAAATCTGGGAACTGGTTAAGTCGTTAGGAGTATCTTCTCCAGAGTTGGATGAAGTGGTTATCCAGCGTTTGGTGCAGATAGAAGAACAGGCAGTAAGCGAGTATGAAAGGAGTATAATAGAGTCCAGCGCAGAAGTGAACATCTAAATGCACATATTATCACTTGACGCTTGTGGTCTGGGAAAAAGAAGTAAGAGAGCAACAATAAGAAAATTGGTGAAATCGCAAAGTATAGAACTGGTATGCATTCAAGAAACAAAGATGGAAGAGATAACTTTGTCAAAAGTAAAGAGTATCTGGCCAGATTCAGATTTTAATTGGAGACATCACGGGTCAGTGAGAAACTCGGGAGGAATACTGAGTATCTGGAAGAAGGAAAGCTTCAGATTAGTTCAAACATGGACAGAAGAAGGATATATGGGGATCACAGGAGTTGCAAACTCAGGTAATGAAGAGATACATATTATCAATGTCTACTCATCAAACTTTCTTGCAGAAAAACGTCTGCTATGGAATAGATTGAGAGCTGTTGTGCAAACTAGACCTGGATCATGCATCTGTATAGTGGGAGATTTCAACTCAATCAGAAGAGTGGATGAACGTGTCAACACGTCTCCACCGCCAGTAGGAGAAATGATAGAGTTCAACCAGTTCATCATGGATGCAAAACTCATTGATCTACCTCTGCAGAGGCGCAGATACACCTATTACAGTGGAAGAGGAACTAGCTGCAGCCGACTGGACAGATTCTTGTTATCAGATAGGTGGATAGAACAGTGGCCTGACATGTTTCAGCATGGATTAGAACGTTGTGTTTCAGATCATTGCCCTATAGTACTTAAGCAGGAATCGATCAATTGGGATCCAAAGTGCTTCAACACATTAAACAGCTGGAATGATGAAAAAGGGTTTCATGAAATGATCCAGACAACATGGTCACTGCTCAGAGTTGAAGGTAGGAAGGGATATGCACTCCATCACAAACTGAGAATGCTGAGGTTACATCTTAAATCTTGGAACAAAAGTGACTATGGCAATGTTCATCGTAGAGTGGCTCTGAAGCAGAATGAGCTAAACACCTAGGATGCCAAATCTGAGGAAACAGCCTTAACAGTGGAAGAAATACTACGAAAGAAGGAATGCTGGCAGGAGTTGCAGAAGCTGAAACTTGCAAAAGAAAAAATCATGTACCAAAAATCGAGATCCAAATGGGTAAGGGATGGTGACATGAACACAAAATACTTCCATGCCCATATTAACAACAACAGAAGGAGGACAAATATCAGGGGCTTAATGATTAATGATCAATGGGTTGAAGACCCTGATGCAATTAAGGTAGAGGTTGTCAGACATTTCAAAAATCAGTACACAGAAACGCAATGGCTCAGACCATTTCTGACCATTGAGTGCAGCCATGGTATATCTGAGGAAGAAAATGCAAGCCTTTCAGTTGAAATCACAGAGGAAGAAGTAAGGAAAGTCGTTTAAGAATGCACTCCATCTAAGTGCCCGGGTGCAGATGGATTTAATTTCTTCTTCATTCAGCACAACTGGGAAGCGTTAAAAGCTGACTTCATGAGATATTTGAAAAAATTTCATGAGGGTGGCAGCTTGGCCAGAGGTTTGACAGCAACAGTAATAACTCTAGCACCAAAGATAGATAGCCCCTTGACACTTCAACACTATCGCCCGATCTCTCTAATAGGCTGTGGGTACAAAATACTGTCCAAGTTACTTTCAAACCGATTGAGTTTGGTGATGAACACTGTGATATTCAGTCATCAGACAGGCTTTATGAAAGGAAGACAAATCATGGACTGGATCCTAATAGCTAATGAGATACTACACACTTATAAGAGAAAAAGGAAACCTCTCTTACTGTTTAAAGTTGATTTTGCCAAAGCATTTGACTCGGTACATTGGTCATTCCTGTTAGCCATGATGGAAAAGATGAACTTCTGCAGAAAATGGCGAGATTGGATACATGAATGTATCTCTTCTGCTCATGCATCAATAAAACTGAATGGCAGCTTGGTGGGGAACTTTAAAATGGAAAAGGGATTGCGCCAAGGAGATCTGTTGAGCCCATTATTGTTCTTGATGGTGGTTGAAGGGTTACATATGCTGCTCAGGCAAGCAGAAGACATGAACATTATAACTGGAGCATCTATCGGGAGGATCAAGGTCTCACACCTCCAATATGCTGACGATACACTTCTGTTGGTGGAGGGGACAGAGGATAATGTAAGAGCTATGAAAAGCATACTGTAGAGCTTTCAACTAATCTCAGGACTGAAAATCAATTTCTCAAAAAGCCAGTTATTTGGAGTCAATATGGAATCAAATTAGTTGGAGAGGTTTGCGGGGATAATGAACTGTAAGACAGGTAAGCTGCCATTTGTATATCTAGGCCTTCCAGTTGGAGATAATCCAGGCAGGATCAACATGTGGAATAAACTGTTAGAGAGTATAAAGAAAAGACTTACTACGTGGGACAACCGGTTTTTAACCTTTGCAGGTAGAATAACCTTGATAAAATCCATTCTAACAAGTCTCACAGTTTATTTCTTGTCTATCTTTAAAGCCCCAAAACAGGTCCTGAAGCAGATCAAGAGTTGTATGAGCAATTTTTTGTGGCGCAAGAAAGAGAACCAAGCTAGACCAATTCACTGGATCAAATGGACACACATTTGCATCGAAGTGCAGAATGGAGGATTGGGTATCATAGATCTAGATATAATGAATTCAGCACTGTTGTCCAAATGGTTATGGAGATGGAAAACTGAAATCGACAACCTTTGAAAAAGGATAGTAGATGAGAAATACTTTCAGCAAGACGATCACCTTGCTGATCTCAAGCACTTGACTCTGCCGAATCATGTATCTAGAGTTTGGCAAGAAATCTGGAACTCTACCAACCACCTTCATGGTTTCAATGAACATATAAGGATAACAGTTAAGTCAGGTAGCACAGCAGCATTCTGGCGTACAAACTGGACGGCAGAAGGAATATTGGCAGATAAATTCCCAGACCTATACAGAATCTCGATCCAGAAAAATGAAAAACTGCTGAATATGTATGTGCTGATCGCATGAAGGATAGAATGGAAACTCAGATTTAGAAGATCGCTGCGAGACTGGGAGAAGAGTAGACTCCAGGAGCTGGAGGAAATCCTGAAACAATGGACACTGGTGACAAATGAAGCAGACCAAATTATATGGACAGCAGATCCTTCTGGTACATTCACAACATCATCAGCATATGCTATATACAGCAGAGTGACACAAACAAATGATACTATAGAGAGGAGTCACTTGGCTGAAGCTTGGAACAAAATCTCACCTCAACGAGTCCAAGTATTCTGCTGGAGATTACTAACTGATAGGATGCAAACAATGGACAATCTAAGAAGAAGAGGCACGATACTAGAAGATCAATCAGTAATGTGCGTGTGGTGTGCACGAGCAGATGAAAGTGTAACACATCTATTCTTCAACTGTCCACATGCTACAGAAATCTGGGATGAAGTGTATCAGTGGCTATCCATACCAGCAACAGTAAGGCCTCAGCCAATACAACACTCGATCGAACATTACCAATGGCACCTGTCACTCTTAAGGACAAAAGCAGGACAGGAAGTATGGAAAGCTCTCTGGCAAGCAGTGGTATGGTGGATTTGGAAAGAAAGGAACGAGGTGAGGTTTGATAAAGAAGGCTATGGTGATACACTAGAGTCAATTAAAGCATCAACATGGTGCTGGATAAGCAGTCGAGGACAAGGCCCAAATGTTGTAACCTTATACGATTGGTGGCGTCAGCCAGAGGTCACACTGAATTTTCAGTTCAAACCGTAGTGATAGTAGAAGATCGATTAGCTTAGTTCATCAGGAAAGTTGCATTATGTGTAGTTAGCAATCTAGTAGATTAATCATTGTACATTTTAGTTTGTTGGTTTAATGGAATCACTAAATTACCCAAAAAAAAGTAGAACATTATTTAAGTGAAAATATTATTTGTTACCTCTTTTTGTGGCAAACTTACTAAATTACATAGATGTGTCAACAATCACAAACACACTTTTTTATTATTTATTTTAATTGTCAAATATTGGAATACAAATAGCACTCTCCTTATATAATCCCTACTTGCGATCATACACAAACGTGGATTTGAGTCCCCAATCAAGAATTTTGATATAAATAGTTGAGTTTTCCTCGAGCTTTTAGCCATTAGGATAATTTGTTATTAGTCTGGACTGTGATTTCGGGTAATTCTTTCGATCCCCTTTCATTATCGAAGCACAACTCATTTCTTTTCAGCCATAAACACCATATTATTGCCCATCACATTGCTTTGCCGAACTCCTTTTCATTTTTAGCCACACCATATGTCTCTTTAGACTTGTGAAATTTCATCTGACATTGTGAGGAGTTCTAGTTCTACCATCACATCTTTGTCTTATAGGTATTTTCTTAGAGTCACTCGGCACCACAAGCTATTAGGATCAATTTTTAAGCGCCATACCCACTTAGGTAGCAGAGCCACATTCATAATTGAATATATGAACTTTTTTTTATAATTGAATATATATTTACACATATTTGAATCTTCTTCTAGTGTACAACAACTTTGTGTACAATTTTTGGCGTATATGTACAATTTTAATCCTCACCCTCCAATTCTAATCCAGTTGCCATGATTACTCACCTCATTAAGGGAGTGTTTGCAAGTTCTTGTGCTTATGTAGAAGTAATTTTTCAAAAGGTCTTCTAAGAAAAGGAACTTCTATTAAAAAATTGAAAAATATGTTTGTCTACAATAAAAGTCAAAATACAATATTTGCATATTATTAATCTGAAAGTTGCTTTTGTAACATAAATTTAACAAATGACAAAAATATCCATCAGTTTGAGAATATTGAATTGTTTAAGAGTGTAAAAATGTCTTAAATTTAATATTTTAAATATTTACAAAAATATTTAAGCCAAAAGCAACCCCAGAGATACTTCTGACTTTTAGGTTTTTTTTTACTTCTTCACCGCAAAAGCCAAAAGTCAAACAACAAAAACAAAATTCGCAAACATTCTAAACTGATTTTTCAACCGCCAAAAGTCAAAGACTGTTTTTCTAAAGAATTTGCAAAGCCCCTAAGCTATGTGGCACCACAATTAAACACCAACTTGACGGCAACTTAAGAAACTTGATGGCAACTTCACTAATTCACGACAAAATGAAGTTCAACAAAAAACTGGTTGATTTCGTCCAACAAAAAACATAACTTCTGAAACAAAGTACCACAAAAAACTTAGATCTATCGTCCAACAAAAACTTAGATCATCGTCCTGTTGAGATCGCGAACCAGCTCTAAAATCAATTGTTGAGAGCATGAACCAACTCTGATAATAATTGTTGAATTTCTTGACTCCACCATTTCAACAAGATCACTTATCATAACTCGAGTACCAATTGACGAGTATAATAACTCACCTTGTTCAAGAACACACTATAAAAAGAACATTACCTTCTTATTAATTTTTGTAAAATACATATTATGCAACTCACACACTTAACCCTAGTTAGTTTACATTCTTCTTCCTTTCTACCACTCTTTTCTTTTCTGTTCATCTTTTCTTCTTTTCTTATTTCTTTTCCACTTTTTACATTTCCATTCACTTACACCTATTTATAGAACACACTAACCGACCTTTGAAATTTTTTTGGAAAACTTGTGTTTACATTCTGCACATAGCTTATACAAACTTCTTTTAGTCTCGTTAATTGTAGTGATTATATTTAGAGTAGCGATATAAGGCACCCCACGGGAATTGAAAATTTTAATTGAAATTTTTTGGGAGAAGTCTGGATTCGAACTCAGATCCCTCCCCATCTCCATCTCCTCTCCAATCTTGCGCGAGTACACCACTTCCACACCACCAACATCTCATTTTGATTTTTTATGTACACAAATAATATATAATCCATGTAAAACCCAAAAAAATATAAACAATGGTATAAACTCTAAAAAAATATAAATTCTAAACCTAATACTACGACGGCTTTGCTGCCGTACAAATCTAAAACCCTATCCTATAAACCCAAGGGCTAAATGATTTTTTTAGCAAAGCAAGTTTAATTTTGTATTAATCAAATAAAACTGTACACAAGTGTCCCTCACACCATATGTATTACACGAAATCTATCATGTGGATTGCACGGGCTTCCCGTTCCCAGTCTGGCATAGTGTATCCCTAAAATAGTTGTTTTGATCTGCCTAATTCCCATAGTCTCCTCTTAATGAGATACACTATCTCTTGAATGGATTGTGATTCTTGGTGGAAGACTTTCTTATTTCTGGCTAACCAGATTGCCCACAAGGTTGTAGACCATAAGCATTTCCACAGCTTCTCATCTTTTTTCCACTTGATCAGATTCAAATGAACTTCAAAATTCTCCCACGGTTCGGCAACAAGGTGAATCTCTCGACCAAGCATCAATCTGTACACCTCCGCCCAAATTTTGCCAGCGGCATCGCACTAAAAGAACATGTGCATTACTGTCTCAGTCTGCAATTCACACAATTTGCAGATTTCGTTCACCCCCACGTTCACCCCTCTTTGAATGAGGTTATCAACCGTCAGAATTTTGTTTTGATGTTGTTGCCAGACGAACACTCCTTCTTTCAGAGGAGCTATTTGGGGCCAGACTTTGGCAAGGTGAGTCGTGGTGGATGATTCAGTATCAGAGACGAGCAGTATTGCTTTTGCTGCAGATTTTGAGGTATATTTCCCCTCTGTCGCTATTTTCCATATCCACTGATCTGGATTGTCAAGTGTTAGATCACATTCAGTTGCTTGGTAGTTGAGATCATCGAGTTGACTCTGTTCTGCCTCATTGATCTCAAGGCTCCATAGCCAATTCTAGTTAACTTGGGGGCTTTCTGTACTGTCTTTTTTCTGGGCGATAAGGATAAACTGATCAGTTGCAATGTAGTATAGGTTGGGGAACAAATCACAAAATATGTAGTTGCCCATCCAGTGATCTTCTCAGAAATAGGTGTCTTGACCGTCTCCTAGCTTTCTTTTGATTGATTTCCAGAACCACTCGCCCATCCCGAGTAGCTTTATCACTGTTCTCCACCAAGTTGAGTAGCCAGACAGTCTATTAACTGGGCCTTCGTATAGGATGTTCCTGTAGAATTTACCATATTTGCTTTCTAAGATTTGTTTCCATAGTCCATTTTCTTCTTGAGTGAGAAGTTTACATCCCCATTTTCCAAGTAAAGCATCATTGAAGGTTGTGAGATCCTTCACTCCTAATCCCCCATTCTCTATTTCCCTGCAAACAATGGTCCAAGCCACCCAATGTATCTTTCTGCTTTGCTGTTGTGACCCTCCCCAAAGGAACTTAGAGAAGAACTTTTTCAATGATTTGATGATGGACTTAGGGGCTTTATAAGTTAAGAAGAAGTACACTGTCAGGCTAGTGAGTACACTGTTTATCAAGATGATCCTTCCTCCAAACGACAGAAAGCTATTTTCCGAACTGACCAAACGTCTTTGCACCTTATCTAGAAGTGGCTTCCACAACTTGATTCTACCTGGATTTTCTCCAATTGGCAAGCCTAAGTAGGTGAAAGGGATTGAGTCTGTCTGACAGTCCAATACCTCAGCAAAGTAATTTAGTTCTTCAGGTGGAATGTTAATTCCCAAGAGCTTGCTCTTGCTATAGTTGACTCTCAGTCCAGGCAGCAACTCCAGACACTGTACCGAGTTCCTGATAGCCAAAACATCCTTTATAGTATCATCTCCAAAGATGAGCGTGTCGTTAGCATATTGCAGTTGACGAATAGGGAACTCTCCCATGCTGAATCCACTATACATCTGCTGGTCATAAGTTTTTTCTAGGATCCAATTTAGGGTCTCTGCAATGATTAGGAATAGATGGGGGGTAGGGGGTCTCCTTGGCGAAGTCCTTTTTGTCGCCTGAACTCGGTCGTTGAACTTCCATTCACCAAAATAGAGATAGAGGGAGTAGAAACACATTCTGAAATCCAGCCTATCCATTTTTCTGGAAAACCCATAGTCTCCATCATGTTTCACAGAAACGACCAGTCTACTGAGTCGAATGCCTAAACAGAAATGACCAGTCTCCCGAGGTTCCCTCTGAGTCCTTTGAGACAAAGTCAAAATCATCATGTCCCCAAATACATTTCATCAATCTTAGATTTATTCCTTGCAATTTGGTTTCTTGAACACCTAACATATAGAGCTCAAAATTTTTCAACTTGTTTCTCAGCAGTCGTTTCTTGGTTGGACTGCCAAGGCCGTGGATATTCCAGCTGCTAATTTGCATTTTCACCTTGTGGGACTTGAACTATTTGCTTTTTTGAGTCCAGTTCAGTAGTGAGTAATACCTTTTCTGCTCTGTTTCTCAGATTCATGAGAAGTAGATTCTGGACAGCATCTCCTTCTACATTTTTGAAGCCTAATCCAATCGTATTTCCAAATTTGACAGTGGCCATAGTATCTTGCTCAATTTCTTTCCACACCTCCAAGTTTTCTGCTTTTTTGTGCTTTTCAAAATATTGCACATACTGATTCTCAATATGTTTCAGCATACCTTTTATCTTAGCCAATAATTCTGGGCCTTTTTCATCAGAGATCACTTCTTCCGATTCTTGAACCAAGGCAACCTCATTATTTTCCTGAGCGTTCTAAGGTTGCGTCACTGTGGGAGCAATTTCCTCAACATTTGGTTGAGTCTCTTCAATTGGTCGAGTTTTGACACTCATCGCGCTCTAAGTCCACACTGCCATTTTGGGGAGATTTAGCAGACACCACATTAGGCAATTTTTCTGTGTCAACTGACCTTTTGGGCATTTGCAGGACTCTTACTAGCAATCTCTTGATTTCTTCTTGTTCTACTTCATCGGCCCAGCGAGATGATTGGTCCTTCCCTGTAGTGTGGAAATCGGTTTCTTTGTTCAAGAACAACAGAGTTGCCTCATCATCAAGGGATCCGAACTTGTTACCAAAAAGTGTGTCCGCCTGGCTGCGTTCAACAGGTTCTTTTCCTTTCCTGTATTCTACCAAGGTTTCATCATTTTTCTTCAGCAGTTGTGTTTCATCAGTGTTATCAGTGCGGTATACCATGCCCAAAGATGGCCGCTTGATTATCCACTTTTTTTTATCATTACCAGGCTCTTTTGTGGGTTTTTTCGTACCCATATCTGTCTTATAACATTCATTCTCGCACAGTATTTCCTCAATTCTGATGCTGTATTCTTTTACATTGATCATAATGCATCTAGTCAGCACTATTTTTTCCTGCCTATTCGTATGCACCAGAATAAGAGCACTGCCAATGTTATCTCTCGCCAACGTGCTTTCCGAAGAGAACTGGAACTAGCTATTTCCTTTGATTAACCACTTATAGAATCTAGAGGACATACAAGTCAGAGGAATTCCATATATTTTCACCCAGCACGCTCGGTTTTCAGCTTGATCATGGAGTAGTTTGTTCTTGTCCTCCAGTGAGGTTGGGCTTAGCAGCCTAGTAGCATCGTCCACATATGATACTTTTACTCCATTATAACCATTTCTTTCCAGCACTTCTACAGCCATATCAGTGCAGATCCCCATCCCTAATGTTATAACCAAACAGTTGTTTAGCCACTGTGTTTCATGCGCAGATGGGGTGAACGCATCAAGATGTGTTTCTTCTCGCTGTTCATTGGCTTTCTCCACCTTTGTTTTGGCTCATTCTGATCTCCATAAATCTTACGTGGAGGAGGCCTCTTAGTCTAGGAATTAGGCTGTCAGCCTAATTGCTTTGTGGTCTTTTGAGTAGTCCTCCGTTCTCTACCATAATTGGCAGCATTTGTTTTGGTAGCATTCTTAGGTTCTCTCTCATACTTTGTCAAGTTTATTTCTAGGAATATATCCTCAATCCATAGCCTCTTCAACAGATCCTTTACATTCGTACTTTTAGGCATCGACACAAAACCATATAGCATCTTCCTCGCGTTCCTTCTAATCGGTAATATAAGTCTTTGACCGTGCCAAACTCACTGAAGATGTGATGCAAATCTTTTTTATCCCAGTCATTTGGGAACCCAGTGAAATACAGAGACAGGGATGTGCTGCGAACCCGGTTGAGGAACTGATTGGAGGTCCCTTTTCTTCTGTTTTGCCATTGAGTAGTCTCTTGTTCCCTCCTCCTATTACCTCTCAAACGCTGCTGCAATTCCTTTTGCATATCTGCTGCAACTAGGATAACAATGGAGGAAAGTGTATTTTGCTTTCTATTTGTGCTTTTTTGTGCTGACAAGTACAGTGCTTTCCTTGTCTCAGGAAAACTGGAGAAACCTGATAAGCTCTCGCCTACCAAACGAGCTCACCCGGAGTGGCAAAGGCGGGCAACTATCCAGCCATTCTTGCACCAATGCCCAAACTGGTACCTGTCCTTACACAAATGCCACTGGAAGAAAACCATTGGATCTAACCTCTGCCAAACGAGCTCACCTGGAGAGACAAAGAGGTTAATCCTTGGCAATTCCCTGATTCATGCTTCTTCTCCGCCCAGTTTTGCCGTGGAAGTCAGCAGTTTTTTCGGCCAGATGTCGTCGAAGAAGATGCTTTGGTTCTCGCGCCCGAGAGCTTTTTCAAATTTCAAATTTTTTAGCCAATGGCTAAATGGGGAAGAATTGGACAACTAACCTCCGTGAAAATTCAATAATGAAATGTAACCTCCTATTTCATTTTTGATTTACTTTT
>JAOYMZ010066330.1:0-12569 GCA_025802335.1 Pinguicula primuliflora
CAGGGTCTTTGTAATATACAAAGACTCCAGCTTATTCCATAGGTCCTTGGTAGTCTTCTGATCAAGAACTTCACGCAGTACCTCATCAGATAAGCACAACTGGATAGTGAATAATGCTTTTTCATCCATATCAATCCACTTTTCATCATCCAAGTCTTTAGGCTTCATCTCCTAACCCAAGATAGCCTTATTCAAACCACTCTGAGTCAAAACTGCTTTCATCTTGATTTGCCACATAGTGAAACTCATGTTGGGCTCATATTTCGCAATTTCAGTTTTCGTCGTCATTGCAGAAATAAACCCAAACGACTCTCTCCAAGAAAGTCAACCAGAAACCTCTAAAAAACCCTCACAATTTTTCGTCGAAACAAAATTCAACCGAAAAATACTGTTCACACTCGAACACTATTCACTGTCGAAAATACTGTTCATACCGGAAATACTGCTCACTCGCTTGAATCACTGTTCACTCGTCGGAATTACTGTTCACTCGTCGAAAAAACGTGAAAACTTCCAAAATAATCTAAAAATTGGGCAGTTGCGTTTTTCCTACTCAGAACTCTCCGGAGACACTTTATTTTGCCCGAAATTGCGAAAAACAGAACAGAAAAACTGCACCTTTTTTCCACTTGCGTACCTTCTAAATTTCAGAAGCCAAATCGGCCACCTTCTGCACAAAATTGGACAACGGCACCTGCTGGACTTTGTTCTACACTGAACAAGCTTCGCGTTGATATCTCCAATTTGAAATTTCGATATCAGAATCAATGGGAATTTGCCAAACAAGTTACAGGGTTAGAGTTTCTGCGAATTTACTTTTTAAATCTGTGAACTGCTTCAATCACGAACCAGACTCCGATACAACATGTTGGGATGAATAATTAAAGATCGTATGAAGCGATAAGAAAATAACACACAAGATTTAACGTGGTTTGGCCAGAACGCCTATGTCCACGAGAGAAGAGGAGAATTAATCCACTATAAGCACAGTGATACAAGGAGACACAGAGAAAACCTCACTCAGAGTCACAACTCAAGCCTCACTTTATCCCTCCTACCTCTAACCCTAATAGTTAGAAGACCACATATTTATACCCATGAACTCTAATACAATTAGAATTCTTTGAGGGACTAAAATTCAAGTCAACTTAAAATTTTTAATCACATAAAAAACTCAACATCTCCCTCCTAGGGGCCTGTTTTTCGTCAAGTGCATGCAGGGGAGGTATTTAAGCCGTCCTCATTCATGCAGGAAGTTGTTGGTTGAGCATATGCTGATTTCAGAAGAGAATTGAGGGAGTGAGAGATGGCTGGCGAGTGATAGAGCATTGAGCGATCGAGAGCTTAAGGGGAGGAGCCGTGAGCGGCTTAGAGTGCATCTGAATGGCGAGAGCGTGAATCCCGAGCAACACGAGTGAATCTTTAGCGACGAGAGGGTGAGTTCAAGAGACGAGTGTTCTTGAGCGACAAGAGGGTGAGTTCGACTGTTCGAGAGATGAGTGTTTTGAGCGATGAGAGGATACGACTGAGCGATCAGAGTGAAATCTGGGCAAGGACAGAAATGGTTGCGACGGAAAGAAGAAATTGTTATTAATAGAACGATGGGGGAGGATGACAGTGAGTGTAAACGATGAGTTGCAGGAGAAGAAACCGTCGATTTCGCTGGTTGCATTTTACCTGCTTACTTGTGGTGTTGCTCGATAATCATGGAAGTTTTTGTTGAGCCAATTTTGCTACTTACATTGTGTGGTACATGGTAGAATAAGGGTGGGGTTTGCATGAACGGGTCCTCGGTAGTTTTGGGCTGGTGTGGTAACTATTTCCATGGCTTATGTGCTAAATGTTGATTTGTATATGAGGTTGTTCGTTTTAAAATTTATGAATTGGAATTATTGTTAATTATTCAAATATAAACTTAGGGTTGGCAAGGGATGGAACTAGTCATGCTAAGTTTGATTCAAATTAAACCATCTTGTAGAATTATGTTGATATAGCTAGGGAGTTGATTCCTACCGAGCCATTTGTTTGGCTCACGATTCTATGTGTGTGTTTTCTTGTAGAGCTGGAACATCGCCGAACTAGCCAGAGTACAGGGGTGATTTTAGCACTATCTTGTTATATTATCATGGACTGTTTATGTAGACCCCTTTATGCATTAGACAACTCGAGCTTGATGTTTAAAATTGTCGAACGTAATTGGGCTCGGACACCTTCTGTGTTATGGTTTCGCTGAGACTTGTTATAATGAGACTATCGGGCCTTTAGTTGATCATTGATTTATTATTTTTGTTAAAGTAATGGGCTCGGGTATAGCACGAAAGCTATACTGCCATTACGAACTCAATTGTTTATGTGAAGTGAAAATCGGGTTCGATACATTTTTCGTGTGTGTCTTCGAGGTTTTCTCTGTATCTCCTTTGTATCACTGTTCATAGTGGATTGATTCTCCTCTTCTCTTGTGGACATAGGCTTTCAGGTCAAACCACGTTAAATCTTTTATTGTTGTCTTGTTCATTATTTTTTGCTTTCACATTAATCTTTGAATCTAATATTCCCAACACCCAACAGGCACCTCATCAATTCATCTCCTAAACTTAACGTTGTTGATTAGTGTGAGGACTTATGTTGCTCTAATTATTATAGGACTATTTGGGTGCTTTGGATGGTATATACATTCCTTATCTTGCACCTGTAAATGACTCTACAAGGTACAGAACGAGAAAGAGTCACCGAGCTTTTAACTTGCTTAATGTGGTTGATACAACTTGATAGTTTGTGTACGTAGCAAGCGGCTGGGAGGGATCTGCCGTAGACAACCGGGTATTGTATGAGTCACTGACTAGGATTCCTGACTTTAGGGTGTCACAAGATAACTGCTGTTTTGAAGGTGGTATATATAGTTCACATAACTAATGTATGTAACTATTATCTATGTGACGGAGGCTACACTAATAGGGAGGGATTCCTAGCTCCTTATAGGTCCACCAGATATCATTTAAAGGAATAAGATCCTGGTAACAGACGTCCCCAAAATTCTAAGTAGTTGTTTAATATGAGACATTCTTCTGCTCAGAATGTGATTGGAAGAGCATTCGGGATATTGAAAAAAAGATTTGAAGTCGTGCACAGTCCAACCTTCTATCCTTTAGAGATACATATAAGAAAGTGATAGAATGCATATTATTGAACAACTACATTGTGGGATATTAACATATGGATTCACTGCTTTCAGACGACATGGCAGAAAGTGCAAATGTTGATGTTGATACTATGGAAGCAGAAAAATATATAAACCCAATGGGATCAAGCACGGCATGAACTCAGATGGGGGACACTTTAGCTGATATGTGGAACGAATTTATCTACACTCAGTAGTTTGCATTGTCTTTGTGCTTTACTGTGAACATTTGTGAATAAACTTCTGTTGGACTGTGAGCATTTGCGAATATTTGGGTTATACCGACTATGAACAGATTTGGAACAATCAATATATGTTTGATATTAATAAGTTCGTTGTGGATGATGTGACTGTAATCAGGGCTATGGAATCAACTAGTAGAAATTCGCAGGCGAAGAAAAAATTATCATACAACCCACCTCGAAGTAATGGTACTAACAATAGCTACCAAGGAGAATGCAGATTACCCAGAATATATATTGCATCAATACAGAACACAAGAATTTGTTTCAGCCTTTCGGAAAAAGGCACTCATATAGCCAACGAAGGTTTGTATAAAATAATTATTCAGATCAAAGAAGGATTTTCAAAAGAGATTCAATGAGAAGTATGTCTCCCTCATTGCACAAGAGGTATCTGAAAGTCGAGATACCGTCTGTGAGGTCTAGAACAAAATTAAGGTGTGGAAGATCGAGTACAACCGTTTGAATGCCTATTTAAATCTCAGTGGTTATGCGTATGTCTCAGATTCCATGCATATCATAGTTGACGAACAACTGTAGAGCGAACAGATGGCAGTAAAATTATTTGACGTGCATTGTCATATTCATTTTCGTACTTAATGCTGAATCCTTTTTTGTACAAAACAGCATCAAATACAAAAAAACTGAGGAATATGTAATGGATATGGTATTACGAATGTTGTGATATTTTTGGTTACACCAGGGCCATTGATGCTGGTATGTATGACTACAACGATGCTTGCAGTGCAACGACAGATCCAACAAGCTGTGATGTTTCATTGACTTTGGAGTTAGACGACCAGTTGGACGATGAGACTGACGAACCAACTGAAGAACTGCTTGAGGAGACATGGTAATTGTCGATCAATGTGGATGTGTCACCGCCTCATTATATACCACCAGGCAAACGACCAAGGAAGAGTAGTGGATGTAGGACACCCAAAACAACAAATACTGGATTTGCAGGCATCTGGAGTCTTACTGAAGATCCCAAAAGGCATGAATTTATTAATGCACTTAAATCCTTCCAAGTGAATCAAATGGTTGAGGTTACCGTGAGGAAGAGAATTGTGACTAATCAAATTTGGCACGATTTGACTGCTATGTGACTAGACAGTATGAAGGTAAATAGCAAGATGAAAACTGTAGTTGAGGTTACAACTAATCCCGCATATATGATAAGGGGAAGATCATGTCACTTGAACAAAAAAAAAAGCAGTGGGTGGACACTATTTTATATATAATTCAACCTTGTAATCTCTTCATTGTTCTGGATCAAATATGTGTTTTTTGTTCTCCTTGATTTCACTAACTTTGTGAACTGTTGTATTTGGAATAAACTTGTGTTCTTATTCATTAGTTGCTGTGTTTTAAGCTGTTTTAGAAAGATGAAAAGTAATATTAACAGATAAAATGGAAAAAGGACAATTAACATGAACAAGATAAATTATCAGAATATAGCCATTGTCAACAGTTAATCATCAGAAGATTAAAATCCAATGGCCAAAATTTAAAGTATCATTTAATCCTATGACGCGCAGGTCGAAGGACCGGGTTATGACCCGGACCTTCGACCCGCTACAGTAAACTATATTAAATAAAATAGAAAATTACAAAACATTTAAATACGATTTTATTACTACTGCCAGTAACAAATCCTGTAAAATTGCAGCAACAAATACTGTAAAACTGCAGGTAACGAAATCATGCTTTCGACATTTTTTTAAATTTAGGTAGGTGGATTGGGTCGACGGAACCAGTCATAAACCGGTCCGTCGACCCAAAACATTTGGATTAAATAATATTTTAATCTTGATCGTAGAAATAGATTTCGGCACTTAAGCCCATTTTGTCTGGGGTTCTATTGTCCGACGAGCAATGATACATGTATCCTTAAAATTGACACACTTCATAAACTTGCTTATGTGACAATCATCACAATCACACACACAAACACAATTATTCTTTAATGTATGATTGCGATATAAGGGGTTTATCAAATTTTGAAGGTAAAAGTATGTTATTCTTGTCCGACACTAATTTTTTTCTTGTCCAGAACAGCTTAGAACCAGATTAATGAGATATGTTCAAGATGACAACCAATCCTGACACTCAAATTTTTAATCCAACAACCAAAAATTAACATATAGTTAGATTAATACTGTTTAAAAAATTAAATTTTATTTTTATCCTGGTCGATTAAAAATTCGACAGTGAGGATTTATTATTCTGTCCAACATATCTTATTAATTAAAAAATTCTGTCCGACACCATAAGACTTCCGGAGTCTCATATGGCTGAAAGAACGAAATGATTTTCAAACGGCTTCTCTGCACTCACACCGCCGTTAGCCACCGGAACAAATGGCCGGTGAAGCAAGTCACCAAATCCAACTTCTCGGATGCTTTGAAAGAATTTGAAATCTCCATGTCCAGTTCAGATTTCGTTGCGGTATCGTTGCAGAAAACCGGCGGCCATTCAGCGCCGTGGCAGAAGTTTCTCTCAATTGATACGGCGGAGGCGGCCTACGTCAAGGCCAAGCGTGCGGCCGAGAGGTTTCAGATTCTCCAGTTTGCGGTCTGCCCTTTTTCTGTCGAAGATTCTAAGCTCGTCGCGCATCCGTAAGCTATTGCAATGGCAGTTTCCCTCAGTCTCTCAGTCATATTCAAATTGTTCTCAAAATTGTTCCTGATTGTTAATAGACTGAAGATGAAACAAGCGGAATGGGCAGTCATTGTACTGACCTTATTGCTCTTAATTCTGGTGTAGGTACAACTTCCATTTGTTTCCTAGAGATGAATTGAATGTTGGGATGCCAACTTACAGTTTTTCATGCCAATCATCGTACTTGACATCTATGGCGCAAGAAGGTTTTGATTTTAATGCTTGCATATACAATGGTTAGTAATCTCAGCTCCAGTATTTATCTAAATGCTGATTGTGTTCATTAAGTACCCTAATCATCTGAGATGATCACTGAATTGTTCTTTGAATAAGCAGATTTCTCGTTGCAGTCCAATATCCGCACCTGTTAACAATGTCTTGTTTGATCAGGTATATCATACTTATCCAGAGCACAAGAATCAGTAGCAAAAGTTCTTAATAGACATCCTTTTCCTAGCAGCCCTAAACTTCGATCTTTGCCGTCATCTTCAGTAGCTGATTCCTTATTTAAAGAAAGAACAAAAACTCGAGTGAAGAATTGGATAAATGCCTGTAAAGACTCCAACAAAACTGAGGGTGAGGAAAATATTGTAGCTCTTGGTTCAGCATCTACCATATTTTTCCTTGCTGTCCTAATGAAGTCGTTTAGCTGTTGCAGATGCCTTGATAAACTCATTGAGAAAACTCATAGCTGGAAGTGATACTTTTGGTTCGAGACGATCATTAACGATAGATATCTGCAGTGAACGCCAGGTGGATCTTGCATTAGAGGTGAGCTTCTTGGCAAGTTTTCAGTGTAGTATGTAACTTTCTACATTTTAATTGTTTGGAGTGAGAGAGCTGCAGGCGTTGAATGAGTTTACTGAAGTGGTAGCAGTAGTACCAGCAAAAGGAGTTGGGGTGCTGACCGTTCGAGTTGTTTTTACCATTTCAGAAGAAGACAAGAAACTTCTTAAGGTACTAAATGAACCCAATGACATTGTTTGTTTTTATCATAGTAAGAATGCTTAACTCAATAAAGCGTGCTATCTGCATATCATTCAAACAGAAGGAACTTGAGGACAGGGAGCGGGAGGAAATGATGCGTGTTCGAGGCTTTAGAGAGGTGATAGAATTGATTTCTACGTCACAGAAACCAGTTGTTGCGCATAACTCACTTCGTGGTCTAGTTCAACAATTATTTTCTACCTATTGTCAATGAATTTTTTTACTATGCCGACCTTATCGACTCCATTAACCGTGCTGTTCTTCAGATTTTACTTCTATACACTCAAGTTTCTTAGCTCCACTCCCCACGACGTTCGATGAATTCAAAGATTCCTTGCATGGTGCTTTCCCCTGTATTCTTGACGTCAACAGTCTGATGGAAGAGATTGGTCCATTTTCGAAAACAAATAACCTGCAGGCAGCAATGGCCTATTTGAATACACGGTTTCCAGCATCAATAGATATGGATATTTCTAAACAAGGTGAGCCTGTGATGTCAAATATCACTAGCTAGCGCTCATCATATGTTCTTTTCTTATTCTACGCTTTAATCAACTTAACTGAGTCCGGGTCCATTTCATGCAGGAACCGAGAATTTCGGCACCAATGGGCATAATGTTCTCAGGGTATGCCAATTTTTTGCCAAGTTATGTTCTGTACTGAAAATCTCAGCTAAGGCTCCTCAAGGAGACAACAGCCTGTGGTCTCCTTCCCTTCAGCACCATTTCAATAAGCTAACTCCTATCTCAAGAAAGTACAAGGATCCCCTCAAAAGAGATGCTACCATATGGACTGTTGGTGATCATAGCACAACTGCTGTCAATAATTTGGTGTTTCTATGGGGGTTCCAAAGAGGAGTGTCAGCCCAAAATCTAAAACACTTACTTTGTGATGCATGTGATGTAAGCTCCGAAGATTTAGACGTGAAAATGGTGGATAAGACATGTGCAGTAGTTGTTTCCTGGACTCCTGGATTAACACATCGTTTACTGAGGCCAATAGCTAACAGTGAGATTTCAACTGGTAAGCTGAGTGATATGGCGAGGGGAGGCCTGAAAGCTGCAGACTATGCCAGGTACAGCCGAGTTTGCAGGTCTAACTTATGGAAACAAGATTTAGCAGAATGCTTAGATCTATCAGTGGATCAAGAGGCTGAAGTACTCTCAACAGCTGAGGAGTTACAACAGGAGCAATCAGTCGTATACTGGAACAGGGACGATATGATTGACATAAATGACCTTTGACACATTCATGACCTTCATCTGTTGAAGGTAAACTGGGTTGAGGTCAGACCTTGTGCACCTAGTGCCTTAGCTTATGAACCATGTAAGCCCTGAGAAATCCATGTATGCCTAATGCATGTAATGTTGGCAGGCAAAAATCAGAAATTCAATGTGTTTTCATAATGTTACTCATGATCACCATTCAAATCAAAGAGTCAAAATAGCAAAGCTGATTCATTGGTGAACAAATGTTTAGAAACAATCAATCATGTAACATCCCACGCTAATCATCATCATCATCATGATAAAAAATTGTCTGTTAGAAGCATTTCATCCCTTATTCGAGAAAAACATACAAACAACTGCAAAAGCAATTTCTTACGGCGTATCCCATGGCTTCGCTTCAGGGACAGCAACGACCATACCCTGCAACTCCGAATTCAGAACCACCTGGCAACCGAGCCTGGCGTGCTTGTTCAGCACCCGATTCCTCGAGAACTTCTTCAATATATACTTCTCGTCGTGCGACTGCGGTGGAATCTTCTCCTGCCACTCCTGCGCGATGTGGACCTCGCACTCTGCCGAGCAGGCGTCGATCTCCTCGAGTCTGTGCGATTCGGGTTCAATCAAGCCCTTATTGGCCAAAGCCCTGAGCAGGGTCTGGCCCGTAAGCCCCACTACTTCTTGCTTGATGCCATCCGGGTCGATCGCAAATAGCTTGACAATTCGATCGGCAACTTTGGCTGAGGCCGAACGGGTGGAGACGGACGAGGTGGAAGAGGCGGAGGATCGTGCAATGATGGCGCGCGATGAGAGGGAAAGGGCGTGTGATTTGGAAATTTGTGAAGCGAGTTTCTGTAGTGTACAGATCGCCATTGTTGATTTCCGAGGGTTTGAATTTGGAGATGTGGGTGAAAGCTTCGATTACACAGTGGAATGCTGAAAGATAATTTGCCTACACGGAAAATTTTAAAAAATAAATAATTTAAATATAAATAATATGTTCCCCGGACGAGACCAATTGCGTAACGAAATCGGCATAAAAATTCCCCTTTTGTTCAATTTATGCTAGATTTATTGGCCCAATATAAAAGCCCATTCGAACGTTGCCCTAATACATTCTTCTATCCATATATAAACGAATATACAGCACTCGGTGTCGGTGCCACTAATCTTCAGTCTTCCCAGCCGCTCACCAGAACCTGACTTCCGTGTTCTTATTTCTGTAAGTTTAGAAATTTGTTCTGTAATTCCTGTAAGCAAGTTCAGCTTCTTGACTGGATCTAGATTATAGTTCCGATCCAGCCAATTGTATTACTCAAACTTGCGATACGAAATCTCGCCGGTAACACTCGCCTGATTCTGATTCTTTCCGTTGATTTATCAGGCCCTTATATTACTGGCACAACTCTTTTCTTTTTGTTTTCTTCTTCCTGATTTTGATGTAACAACAGCAAACGCACTCTGTCCCTTAACCTTTCTTATGTTTTGAGGCAATTTCTTCGTTTGCTAGATTAATCTCCTTCTATCCAATTTACTCGCCCGGTTGATATATTCATATTTTGATCACTTCGGGCACATGATTGGATTAAATCTTAATCCGACCCGGGTTATACTTCGGTTTTCGATTCTGGATCTGTTTATTACATATTTGTAATTCCAATGGTTTTTACCTATCCCTTTCTACTACAGTACATTAGACAGTTGTTGAAATGGTGGGATTTGATATGAATCCGCATTCCCAATTTGTCGTGTTATTGATTTTGATTTGCATGTCGGTAACGGATCTGAATTCCATAACGGACATGCGAAACCTAAATTGTTTTCGTCTAAATTTATTATACGCATCCTTTAAATTGGATGTTCTGTTTCAATTTAAGTCTTCGACGTTGCGGAAAATCATAACGTAGGCATTTTTTTTACAGTTGTGATACAATTTTTTTGCTAATTGGCATTGGCAAATTTTTTGTTCTGCCACAAAAATTGCCCCATATTTTGGAAATGCCACGTACCGATCTTCGACCGGTAGGGTCGCCCGGGTGATTAAAATTCTTAATAACAAAGGTTAAGAAATCCTACGCCAACAAAGAGGGGGAAACCAAAAAAAAAAGAACAAGAATAGACAAAATTTGGAGCAAGGTATGTCTATCATTCAGATAGATTGTCATATTACCGCAAGAATTTGGAGCAGAACGTCTCATTTGTGCTACACTTTCTCTGAGAAGATTTCATTTTCCGTGATCAGGCGCGGCAGCATCGAAGGAGAAGTCAGGAGTTTCAGAAATGCATTGGGAAGAAGCTGGTTTCGAGAGGTAAATCTGCAGGCTTGACGAGCAGTGTATTAATCCTGATTTTGCAAAACGATCAGCTTCCTGATTTTGCTCTCTAGCAATGTGTGTTATTGATTCCAGATTATAGGATTCTTATAGGAATTCATCAGTGCGGAGATACTCCGAACAAGACTTGTGTTAAGCTTGTTGGATCAGTTCAGCAGCTTCTTTATTGTCTGAAAACAAGCTTACCCGGGGCAATTGCAGGTTCTTTGCAATCCTCTGTAAAACGTGGCCCAAAGTTCAGCAGTAAGAACAGTCACCAAGCCTTGCAAAGAAGCCTAATGTCCAGTTGCTAATTCTTGTCTCTAATTACTCCACCGCAAGCTGATGCTCCTGGAAAATTAGGGTTTGACAGATGGGGGTAAGGAAGGAGGAGGGAGAGGAAGAAGAACTTCTTCGATCCGAACTCTACTCAGTTTCTCCCGTTTGAAAAAAAAAATAATATTTTTTTTGCTGGTGGGATTTCTTAATATTTTTGTTTAAGAATTTTAATCACGGCTGAATTTTGGAAGACTCTTTGCAAGACCCGGCGGCTCTACCAGTCTTTGTAAGACTATGTGGCATTTTTAAAAATGGGGGTAATTTTTGTGGCAGAACAAAAAATTTGCCCGGTACGTGGCATTTTAAAAATTGGGGCAATTTTTGTGGCAGAACAAAAAATTGGTCGCACCATTAGACGTCGATCATTAAAACTTGAATATATGTAATTCAATGTATAAGCTTTCCAATGGTGCGACTAATATCGAAAACGGATGGTGCTTCGAAAAGTTGATTACGGGGCTGAGCATGCAAGAATTGAGCACAAGAACCGTGGTGAATATAATATATATCTATATAAGTAAATTAAAACGATATCGTCTGACTCAACACAAGTCAAAGCGACATTATTTTAGCTTGTGTACCAATTTAAGTATAAAATATGTGAGTAAAAGTAACAATTTTGCTTCTTAGCTATCTATAATGACTCATGCTTAGGGCTGTAAACGAACAGAGCTGTTCGCAAATAAGCTCGAGTTCTGTTCGATAAAAGCTCGTTCGTTCGGCTCAAAAATTTTAAGAAGCTCGAGCCCGAGCTTGTTCGACTTCTGTTTGCGAACAGCCTTAACGAGCTCGAGCTTGTTCGCGAGCTCTTAACGAGTCGCTCGCGAGCTTTAATATAATAATATTATATTATTTAATTTATATATATATATATTAAAAAAATAAAAAAAATAAAAAAATAATAAATAATAATAATAAATAATAAAAAGCTCGTGAGTTCGGCTCGTGGGCTTGTTCGCGAACATGTTCATGAGCTCGGCTTGTGAGCTCGTTCGCGAACAGGCTCGAGCCGAGCTCGAACATCGAGTTCGGCTCGTTAAGCTTAACGAGCCGAGCTCGGCTCGACTCGTTAACTCGCGAGCCGAGCTCGAGCTCGGCTCGTTTACAGCCCTAATCTTCATCTTGTATAGTAGAAATGAATGCTCCAAACTTCTAATTGGATTAAAATGTATTATATGTAAATTTTAAGAAATCTTTATTTTCGTTGGATAAAAAAAATTTGTTTTGTTGTTGAAAAAGATGATTTAGGGATTCTTCTATTTCAAATACACTATATCCCTCTCTCAAACTTTATTCTCTTTCATCACCCTTTTCTGCTCTTTTGCGCCATGGATTCTTCGAGTGGCCGCAAACAAACAAAAAAGATATATTCTACTATTTACATATAATACGTTAGATAATTTGGCAAATTTGTTATTAGTTAACTACCAATTGAATAAGGCTTATATTGCTATTTATTTTTATTGAAATAAAAATGAAAATTATGTAGTTAAAAAATTTGTTAGGTCCAATTATGTTAAGTATTATGTTAGGATCTCATAATAGGGAGATTAAGCCATCAAGTCATACACAAGGCTCAAGAAATGGCACAAGGCTCAAGGACCCAATAAAGTATAATCTA
>JAOYMZ010066341.1:0-12568 GCA_025802335.1 Pinguicula primuliflora
TACGAGTCTCAGTTTTCCCTGAGCTCATTTTCACTAAAGCTGGAAAGATTTTACACCGCGAGAAAGGTAATCTTCCCCTACCTGTTCCTCCACCATTTACTCATGTAAAAGTGAAATCCCTCGTTTTGTAAAAAATTTGTTGTGCAGCATTCCGAACAGCTGATGAGTTGTCCAAGATTATGGCGTTCTTTTATTATGGAGCAGCCAAACCTCCATGTCTCAGTGGTATTCAGAACGTTGATGAAGCAATTCCTACTCTTTAACTCAGAACATGTGTGAGTACTGCATCCATGGTTCTCTTATCTCCGTGTAGCTTATCCGTGAGGACAACTCAGCAGCATTTCAGAAAATTTCTTCTGAACTTCCTCTGTTAATTATCCTGGCTGATAGTATTCTGAACTTCCTCTGTAAACCTTTCAAACACCGTAGGTGAAGTGCTGTTTCCCAAGAACCAGCAAGGAGGATAAGGTGAAAACTAGTATCCCGGCTCTACTTATAGCGCAACGCTATTAAGCACCACAATCACACCGCTTGTGCTTGGGAGCAAACACACATACATTGGTGTGTGTCCACTCACAAGCGGTGCGCTATAGTGTTTCTGCTATATGTGTGGTAGTGTTCATAAAAAATGATTAAAAATGTAAAAATGTTCCTCATGTTTTCTACTTCACTATACAACACTTGCTAGTTAGTGGCTTTTAAGGCTCGTATCCACCAGATAAAGTGATGTGATCACCGTTAATGTTTCTACTGAGGTAAAAACAGAAAGAGTGGGAGAAGTTTGTTGAACAAAGGACTCTATTATGACTTCTAAGAACTCTAGAACACTGACAAACAATATGAAGATTTTTTAATGAAGAAAATAACTCAGGTGACCACTTTTATTCAAGAGATAGATCTTTAGGTAACCGTAATATTGGTTGCACTTAATTTTTCTAGTACTTAATGTTATAGTTCACTATTGTGCCTACGCTTTTTCTAAGATGAATGAACTCTTTTGTCAGACCGCTTATCTAAGATTCAAAAAACCCACTAAGATGCCCATAGTATCCTACACAAACTAGTTTCTTAGTGTAGGAGTTTTTTCTTATAAATTTATATTGTATGCTTTGCTAAAAAAAAAATTTATATTGTATTCCTTAATATCCATTGCCTACCAGTCTTAACGTAGTCTTTCAGGGTGCTAACAGCATGTAGAAGTACTGCACATGGACCTACTACAACAATAGCTAGAATTTGCAAAAATCTTATTTTAGGTGATCAAGTTAGTGGAATGATGCATGCAAACGTACTTCTAACATAATTTCAAGGGCAATCCTTGTTAAGAAGTAAGAAACACGGATTTTACGTGATTTGGCAATGCCTACGTCTACGGGAGGATTTTCTCTTACGTTTTTATTCATCAGTTTGCATACATATATATATAGGCGAGTCTATTAGACTCCTATGATCCCAGACTCAATCCTCCATGATCGCCATAATCTCGCAATCTTAGGATTCTCTACAAGGTAAGGATTTATATATATTCTTACTTTATTTACAATAACTACTTTCTAACACTCCCCTCAAGTTAGGTGTGGGGTGTTCAACACGTAGCTTGCATAGTACATTAGTAAATATTCGACCACTGACTGCCTTGGTCAAAATATTTGCAAGTTGATCTTCCGATCGTACAAATGGAAGCGTCACGATATTACTTTCCAACTTCTCTTTGATGATGTGATGATCCACCTCTACGTGCTTTGTTCTGTCATATTGTACTGGATTCTGTGCAATATGAATCGCAACCTTGTTGTGACATCTTAACGGGTAAGCCTGAGATGGAGCAAATTCCAACTCCGTCATAAGTCTCCTGATCCACAAAACTTCCTTCACGTCACGGGCCATATCTTGAAACTCGGCCTCTACACTCGATAACACAATTACTTTTTGTTTTTTACTTCTCCAAGTGACTAGATTTCCGCCCAACATAGTGAAATATCCGAATGTTGACCGACGATCAACAGGGTTACTTGCCCAATCCGAATCAGTGTACGCTTCAATCTCTAAATGACCATTCTTTCTGTAGATGATCCCAGTATCAGGAGACCTTTTCAGATACCTCAGAATTCTCAGTGTTGCATCCATATGATCTTTTTAAGGGTTATGCATGAACTGACTTACAACCCCCACTGCATATGCAATATCGGAACAAGTATGTGACAAGTAGATCAACTTACCTACCAAATGCTGGTATCGGGTCCGATCAGCTACTTCTGCTTTCTCTACGATCTTCAGTCCATGATTCAAAATAATAGGAGTATTTACTTGTTTGCTATCGACTAAACCAGTCTCTGCAAGTAAATCTATGATATATTTCTTTTGAGATATATAGATTCATATCTTTGACCGCGATACCTCGATTCCAAGAAAATACTTCACCTTACTCAAGTCTTTCATCTCAAACTCCCTGGATAGATTTCTTCTCAAGGTCTCGATCTCCTTCGTATCATCTCCCATGATCACCATATTATCGACATATATAATCAAGCACGTGATGCCTTGATCCCGATATTTCAAGAATAGAGTGTGACCTACATTGCTCCGGATGTACTCATACTTCCTCATAGCCAGGGTGAATTGATCAAACCATGCCCTTGGAGATTGTTTCAAGACATATAGAGTCTTCTTTAGCTTGCATACTTCATTTCGCTGAAAACTGTGAGAGAAATCAGGGGATCCCTCCATATATACCTCCTCATGTAATTCTCCGTGTAAGAAAACATTTTTAACATCGAACTGATGTAAATGCCAATCCAGATTTGTGGCAATAGAAAAGAGAACCTGAATAGTATCCAATTTTGTCACGGGTGAGAAAGTTTCAGCGTAATCAATTCCGTGTGTCTGTGTATAACTTTTTTCTACAAGTCTCACTTTGTACCTCTCAATAGGCCTATCTGCCTTTCTTTTCACAGTAAAGACCCATCTACATCCAACTGTCTTCTTTCCTCTTGGTAGCTGACATTTTTTTCAAGTCTCATTCTTAATTAGAGCACTCATCTCATCTTCCATTGCTCTCCTCCATACAGGTCGACTAACAGCTTCTGCCTCATTTCGGGGTATATCCTCATCATATATTACAGCAGAGAAGGCTCGTGCAGACTCAGAGAGACTCCTCCTGACTAGGTCAGCCACAGGATATCTGTGGGTCCTCGAGTCATGATCAGATGTGTACTTCTTCGGCTTCACACCCTGAGTAGCCCTGTCGTGTAGGACATACTTGGGTGTACTAGGCTGTCCTGCAACATGGTTAGTAACATAATCCATAGGCAGCGGAATCTCAATAGGCAAAGAGGTTACCTGGACATCTGCTGAAGAAGACGACTGAAGTAGCTCATCCTGTGTCGGTCGTACTATATCAATGTCGTGCTCCTGTGAAGGTCGTTCGCCTGGCTCATAAGACGGGTCTTGTGCGTGAGGACATGAGACGCTTCGAGCGTCGAAGTGAGATGAGAATCTGGGCTAGGCGCGTGAGACGTATGAGCAGACTGTGACATCAGTAAGGAGTCGAGCCAAGCAAGGGAGTCTGGCACATGAGTCTCCCCCTTACTCACTGGTGGGAAAGACGACTGATAATAATACTCTGTTTCATCGAAGTTGCAATCCATAGACGACGAATCGTAGGATTATAGCACTGATAACCCTTCTGGGTACTCCCATACCCAACAAAAACACATCTCTCCGCACACGCATCAAATTTGGAGTGGTGTATCTTAGGAATAAGCATATAAACGGTGCACCCAAACACACGGGGCGCTAAAGACATAGATGGTGGCGCATGCGTAAAATCAGATAAAGTCTGGCCCATTAATCGCAACTACAAGTTATATTATTCACACACTTTATTAAAACAATTCATTGATACTATGATGTGACAAACATCGTAATCATAAGTTATATTATTTATTTTTATTTATTTTTTTAATTGTGATTGTTTACATATCACAATATCAACAAATGGTGCCAATAAAATATATACAAATACTATTAAAATATATATATACACCTTGTTTGATCATTATTCAAATTAACCAACAACACATGTAATACACCTAGTTTGATCAATGAAAACTGAGGATTGAGGTCATTGTTCAAATTCACCAACACATTGCAGCCAAACAATTAGGACTAGCCTGTAATTCAAACGAAGAGAACTACTATCCCAAGTCACAAATAATGAGGTGCGTATCCATCCTCACAAAAGAAATCACTCCAGAAGCACTTGGTTAACATAAATTTTGGACCGAGAGAAAAGGGGCACACTAGAATCATCATACAATCTTCAAAGCTCCATTGGTGAATTCCCAATTGGAGTTGTACAAATTCGGGTGATGGGTATGGCAATTCGGGCGAAGAGCGTGCGATAGGAGACAGACGAACGACAAGCGATGGACGGGGCGATGGGAAGTAGGCATTAGGTTCACAGAATGGATATGCCAGAATGAAACCTCCTGCTCTGTATGCGAGTGTTGAGAAGGAGATCCAAATTTTTATCAGGCATCTTAGTCACTTAGATGATCAATTAATATGATCCGTCAGATTAAATTTCAACGGACTAGATTTATTGTTCATCAGATATGCACTATATTCGTAATTATACTTTGATACGGAGATACGATAGTGGGTAGTGCTATTTATATATCATTGTTTGACACATTTACTAAATTCGCGTACATTTAAAAGAAAATAAATAAAGATAAATACTTAAATTATGATTGTGATTGTTGTCACATGTGTGTTTTTGCTAAGTAGATGAATTCTGACATGTTCAATGTAGTTGTGCTTGGTAAGTATTGATGTGCTCAGTTCTAATTTGGGTCATTCATCAGGCAATGTGACGGTTAAGAGTAGATGATTCACTTAAAATGACTTATTTCATATGAACCATCAGATTGACAAATGAAAGACACATATTTGAATTGACCACAACACTAACTGTGCACAATATTGGTGTGCAACTGAGAATCTTTATTAATAAGTATATTAAATTATCACGTAGAGTGCAAATATCATTGTGGAAGTCTATATAGTTACATATTTTTACACATTTATTCACACTATTACAATTTCAGGACCACTTGCCGTTGAAATTTGATACACCGATAAAAAGTCTATATACGCTTGAGACCAAAAGTCTCATGGTCTCACGTAGTTTAAGCATCTTAGTCGTCGTTAATTTTATTACATCTTTTTCCCTTAGGTTAAGTAATTCTTAATTAGAGTTTAAAAATTTCTAAATACGAAGTTGCCAGAACCACATCGAAGCATTGAGGTTTTGACCTCCTGTGTATATAATTATGTAGACGGTGATAGTGATTGGAATTACAAATGTGTGGAAGAATATGTGTAAATTATGTTGGGGGGAATTAGGGAGTATATAGTGACTAACTCACTGTATACTATGCAGTGCCCTCGTGGCACTGCATTATTGGTCGGTCAGTGGGCCCGTGCAAAAGTGTTAAACACCGGCTTACCTACCACACCAATCCTGCAGTGTCATATGAACACTGCATACAATGCAGTGAGTTACCTCACTGCACCCACTCCAAACCCATGTAGGGGAGTCTATATAATTACATAACTTTACACATTTATACGCATCATTGTAATTCCAACCGTTGCTACCGCTTGCAGCTAAAATTGGTCTCACTGACGAAAAATCTATACACTTGAGATTAAAAGTTTCATGATCTGATGTAATTTTAGCACTTTGGTCGTCATAAATTTCGTCACATTTTTTTCTATTGGTTAAATAATCCTTAATTATGATTTACAAATTTCCGAGGATAAAATCATCAGAAGCACTTCAAAGCATATGTTTTTTTGGATCTAGTATGTATATGCTTTCTACGTGTCTAATTTCTAGACAATAATTGGATTACATTGTAGGTATAAATCCTTATAAGCAAATAATATATTAGTCATCACCATACATTTTATTAATATAAAATTTGGCATGTTAAATCGGACGGATTTCGATCCCTTCACCTCAACTCCAAAGCAAAGAGTATCAGGAAACTAATACTGTGTACTAATTTATATACATTCTTCCAGATGGATCAGCCGTCGCAACCGATTCCCACCGCCGGCGACACGAGTAGCGGAACCGCAGTCCGACCCTTGATTGTGGAAACTAAGAACGAACCCCGTCTCATTTCCACCACTGATGGAACGAACGGTGGCGGCGCATTTTTTAAAATACCTCGTCCAAATCTCCGTTTGACATCCGAGTACGACAGTGACAGTTCCATTTTCCTTCATAAAGTGTCGTGCAAATTGCTGAACGATTTAGCCAAAGTTAAGGTGTCTTTTCAGAACAACAAGAGAGGGGAAGTGTCGGAGCCCCAAGTTTCGTTCACCTCTAAACTGTTTTCGTTGCTATACGATGTCGAGGAGAATGACGCTCTCCTCAAGGCTTCTTATGAAATCGTACCTGGAGTGCAGTTCAGAGCTTCCCATCAAGTGAAGGTATCTTTGAAATGCTGATCCAGTTTCTGTTTTCGAAGCAAAAATCAATTCTTAGGAAAAAGAATTGAGCTTTGGTTTAAATTGAAGGACCAAAAATGCTAGGTTTACAAACTTTTTTTTGTGAAAAATTTGTACAAATTCCTCAGGACTCTCATAGAACTTGTAAATTTTATGATGTGGTTGGGCATACTCTCCAAGAAAATACAGGGGCAGTAGTTTTTGTTTCTGATGGTCGTCTATGTTTGAATGGATCTAACTGTTTTTTTTCTTTTTCTTTTTTATGTATGTTTGCATATACTTCGATGGACCTTCTTAAGGAATATATTGCTCCTATGGCTTTTAATTTCTAGGCTCATCAAGGAGAGATTGCCATGGTGGCTGATCTTGCAGGCCCGGCGTACCAATTTCAAATGACTACTGCTGTTCCATCTGTTGGCATGGTGAGAATTAGTTGGCTTGGAGTTTTTTTGCTTTTCGATTATCCGAAATTGAGCTGATTACTGGAGGTTCATCCTCTGTGCCTACGTTTATGCTTCCTGATGGTCGTGATGTAAATGTTGAACTCTTCAACACTGTAACTAGTATTACTTTGAATCTTGAAGCTGGAGATCTTGTACTTCTAATGAATAATTGATGTTCGGGTCTTGCAGCCAAGAGCAACTTTTAGATTTCCTATCGGTGAAGTTTCTTTGGTGGAGAGAGGAGAGGAAGAAATTGAAGGAAAAAGAAATCTATCTGTATGCGGAACTTTCAAAGGTCATATTCTGGATGGAGTGTGCATTGCTCAATACAACGACGGAAATCTGGGTTTGAAATATGCATTCAAGGTAGCTTCTTCATTTATTTCTTCCCTTTTTTTCACTCCTAACAACCTGGTCTGCCATTGCCATGTTTGTTGTAAGTTTGTTAATGGAATGCAGATTTAACTATCGATTACTTCCTTTTGTCATATTTTTCAGGATTTTGCTTCCCATTCCCATAACTCTTTATGAGAATGTTGCTTGCAGTTGAACATTCTTCACATCCCTGCAAAGCTAACATTAGTTTTCTGTTATAGGATGAGCAATTGACGTTCGTTCCTAGAATTTCTCTCCCTTCAAACGCTTTGTCATTTGCGTTTAAAAGGAGATTCACCCCTTCAGACAAGTGGAGGTGAGGTGGTATGTTTAGCTTGTTTTTTATGGAAGAGGGGAGTATACAGTGATGTAACTCATTGTATAGTGTGCAGTGCCCTCGTGACACTGTAGGGGCACTGTAGGGGCACTGTAGGATTGTCCTGCTAGCGGCCCCGCGCAAAAGTGTTACACCGGCTCACCTGCCGCACCAATTCTATCGTACCACTTAGGCACTGTATATTATACAATGCTCTTCTCACTGTACGCCCCTGACTCCCGTTTTTTATGGACTTAAAGTTTGCAGTACTTTTGCTGCTAAACAGTTGCATATACATCATCACTCAAAGTTTATGAACACAATTTTTTTTTTGTGTGTATTTATACACACATAATGTCCTCAACTGATTTCTAGTTCGACGTTTATGGCAGCTATTGGTACCACTTTGACACGGATAATTGGAGTACCGTATACAAACACACAGTTGGGAAGGACTATACGTTCAAAGCCGGCTATGATTCCGAAGTCAGACTTGGTTGGGCATCTCTTTGGGTAAGTTTCACTCTCTCTCTCCACATCACACCCTTTGGAAATTCTTGTCTCCTGCAGCCAAAATTTGCATGGGATAAATCCATTATTTCTACTTCGTCTATATTGGGAGACTCTGAATCATCCGATCACGTTTATCCTCTGTCTTACTTTTCTTTACATCATTATTCATTACTGAAGTTACTCTTGCCTAAACATTATCCTCATTTGCTGAATTTTTCAAGTCTGTTAGAGGTGGCTAATTCGAAAAATTCGTCCTGTAAAACTTGAATCTAATGTATATATACGCCCAATTATTCAGGTAGGAGATGAATTAGGGAAAGCCAAGTCGGCCCCTATGAAGATGAAAGTGCAGTTTATGCTCCAAGTTCCTCAAGACGATATCAAGTCATCAGCGTTAATGTTCCGTGTGAAGAAGAGATGGGATGTATAATTATATATCAAACCAAGTTTTTGTGTTTCCTGGCATGGAATGATTTCCACCTTACTCAGTTCAAAATCTTGCATCACTCAGAAAATAGGTATTAGTATTGCGTTTTTTTGTCAACTGCCTTGTAATAAAACTGCAAATTATTTAATTTTACGAACAGTAATAATTCAAAAATGCTATAGCACACCCACTTTCAATACTCAAATTGTATCCATACACATGCCCGCAGATACCAATGTTGGTGCGTGTGCTCACAAGGCAGGGTGTGTGATTTGGGTGCTGAAAGTGGCTCGTAATAATTACAATGAAGTACAAAGGAAGAAACTCGCCCCTAGTACAAAATATCAGCAGTCATAAGCAAATATCAAGAAGTGCCCAGGAGATGAAAACTACTTGGGACAAAATATGCACAAGCATGCAGATCCATAAGCCAGCAGGCAAGTAGAAGCTGATTGCAACTTAAACTATCAAATCCTTCATCACTAAATCCCTACCAGAAGATAGAAGCTGCTGCATATAAAAGATCATGCCGGTAATGGCTCCTCCATAACTGCATTTAAGTCGAGAAAACGAAAGCTCAAATTTAGAGCAAAATACTCGGGAGAGGGGAGTATGCATTGACTTAGTCACTGCATAGAGTGCAGTGCCTATGTTGTACACCGGGATCGGACCTGTCAGTGGGCCCCAAAAGTGTTAACCACCCATCCTCTGCCGCACCAGTCCCGGTGTACCACATGGACACTGCACACTATGCAATGACTTAAGTCACTGCACCTCCCCGCTCACAAAATAATCATGCCAAGAGGTGCTTTGTACTTGGCTGCCTGAGAGCTGAATGCTGCCATTGGCATGCCAACCTGGGTGCGTTAGGGAAGGAGTAGATAAAGATACTATTTTCGAAGGTTCGGGAGGGGTAACCTTTTCTATGTTCCGAAATTTCAGGAGATGAGTCCGGTGTTGCCTCTGAAACCTCAGGTACTTTGGTTGGCACATCAGGAAGATCCAGTTTCTCTTCTTGGTTTTCCCTAGATGGCTCTGCCAATGGAACTTTTGGCAGATCTTGAAGAGTTAACTGTGTAAGTCAAAAGCAACAATCGAAATGAGCCTTATCTAGTCCATTGATGCGAATAAAGTTGACACTGCTTTAGTGTTACAACTACAAGCGTGTTTCATTCTGCACAACAGAACACATAATCCAATAAAAATATAAGTAACACAGAACCTCTGCCTCTAGATTCTCAAATTCAGCTAGGACTTCCTCTTCATCTTCAGCCGATAACTTCTCCCCTAAAATGGAAGTGATTTCCTGTACAGGACAACGAGCATACCAATACAGTTAATAGCTAAGATGATATAACTAAGCATTAGAGGTAGTGATGCTTCAACAAAAGAGGGTAGCTATGCTTCAATGAGAGAACATTATGGTTATATGTGTTGAACTTCAAACAAATGGCATGAGTTATGGAAAAAAAAAGAGAAATCGAGTTTTGGAAGTGTATCAAGTATTTAAGGGTGAGTTATGGATTGATAAAAAATGTGGAGAGGCCTAAGAAAATATCAATGGAATGAAAACGAGGAACTCACATCTTGATAAGCTTTTGCTTCAGCAGTGTCATCCATTAGCTTTTGCACATCGTCCAAATTTATCTCACTTTGTATTGCTTTAACAGCATTATTTCCAGCTTTCAAGCTCTCAAACACTGCTTTTTGCTTGCTTGCCAGTTCAACATCCGCCAGCTGAAGTGTCAATCACAAAGGAATCTTCGGAAATAAAATCGGAAGCAAGGGATAGCCAATCAATATCAAGAAGTAAGAGAACTAAACCTACTTGCTGTTCAACATTAATAAGCCAACCATCAACTTGCTTCACTAGATCTTCTTGGACCTTCTTCTTTTTCAATGCCAATAGTGCTCGATCTTTCTTCTTCTCACGAAGTAAATCTTTTGCAGCCTGCTTCTCAGCTTCAATAACAGCCTCTAGCTGAAAGCAAAGCAAAATAAAGAGATAAAAACATAGTAATCACCGGAATATAAGCGTAGTAACAATAAAGAATCTGCATTTTCACAATCTGCCTTGATAGTTTTGGCAGGTTCAACTTCATCAATCAACAAAAGCTGATTGAAATTAAAAGAGCAGGAAAAGTCCGAAGGTGATATTCAGTACATTCCCAAAATGCAATGTTTAATCTTAATAACAAGAAAACAATAGCAACCACAAGGTCATGTGATTCTGCGACCGGAAACAGATACCGGTGCGGTAATTATATATCACTTAGTTCAAACATTTTTAAGAAGTGACAGCGAAGTGCAACTCTTCAAATTTTACCAATAGATACTCGAGTCACTACTCTAGTATAAGTGGGAACACTACTCATCTTCATTAAAAATTAAAAGAAGTTCAAAAAAAAAATGCAAACTTCAAGTTGTGCAATGAGTACTCCGCAAACAGAGTATGAAAATTTTAGGCTGATTGAAATAATCCCAATCTCCTAACAAACTGTATAAGATGTCTCCATTTATATTTTTGGGATCATAAGCAAAATCTGAAGTGAATCGGCAAAGTATCTAATCGAAATTCATGGTTGATGAATAATAATGGTATAATAACTAACATTTGAAGTATGGATCTGCAGAGCCCGTGAAACAGTATTCCATACTTAGAAAGCAATATGGAATGTAACTACATTGCCATTGATGGCATCCGTGTCACAGTACTGTTAGTTGAATTGGGACGACTATAATTAGACAACTTCAAATGGGGCAGTCGCTTAAGGGGTATATAGGCTGAAGCACAATACAATATGAATAATGCTAATTGTAACTTTGACACACTTTCATAAACCCTTTAAGTGGCAACCAACACAACCACACATTAAAAAATGAGTGTGCTTGTGTGTGTGGTTGTGATAGGTGTCAAAGTTAAGCACACATTTAGCATTGCTCCTACAATATACAACTGATTATGCATAGGTCAAAAGAAATCAACAACCGATTACTTGAGCCATAAACAATGAAGGACAGAACAATTATACACTAATCCCCACATGCCTAATTTTCTACCCATTTTCCTTGAACTGAGTGATCGTACTAACGAACAGCATCATTTTCAGGCGAATATAAAAATTTAAACTTGAAAATATAATCCACAAAATCAAGAACTCCGTGGAAAGCATAGTCACCTGTTGCTGGTATTGCGCAAGCTTACGCCTCTGGGTTTTGAGTGAAAGAATCGCTTTGTCCACTTCCGTGATCTTGGGTTTCTTCACGAAAAAATTCCCCATATTCCCGAGTTGTCTGGAGCTCAACAAAAGTAAAGTTCAAAACTGTAAGCAACCCAAAATTATCCGAGATTTCTACTGGGTAACGGACGGGCAAGAATCCTTGGAGCCTTCAGACATGATCGATTGAGAAACAGTCGTTGATTTGAAAGTTCCCATCGAGGTAAAGGGTGGTGTGGGACGCTTCAAACTGTCACCGGAAGGTGAAGGATCATTTTCCAGGATTTTGTTAATTATAATGTTATTCAATTTTTTAATTCCGATTTATATTTGATAACACCATTTGAAAATTTATATTTTACTACTAAATTATTCGTGGTTGAAGCTACTAGTGCGTAAAATCACAGTGTACTCGTGTATTCGTGTTTGAAGTTACTACCGTTGAGATGATATCGAAATCATATCAAATCACATCTCTAATCGAATCACACGACGCACTGATAATTATGATAGTGCCAGTTTCGATAAAGGATAAGCAATTCACGAGTATATCCAAATTTTGAAATAGTAAGAGAGGGAGATTAAATGTAATAAAATAATAAAAAAAGAAAAAAGAAAAAAAAGAAACAAGGGAGGCCCACGTGGCTTGTAGGCCAATGGTTTTTTTTTTTATAACTGCTATACCCCACCCCCTCATCCCACCTCCGTCTATGTGGCACATTCACATACACTTGTTTAATTTTCTTAAACA